>OY720441.1:53926484-54028993 GCA_963082915.1 Dolichopus griseipennis
AAGCAAAGAATATTGCTAAAATTCCTAAAATTTAAATTTAAGGGAATCAAAACTTTGTTAAATATAATTTTCTCCTAATAAGTTTAAATATTAATAAATTACGATTATTATACTTAAAAAAATCTGCAGGAGTAAACAGCTTATACTAATTTGAATATACATACATCTACTTTTGGAATTTTGCAAAAGTTTCTTTTAAAACAACTAGTCTATGACTACAGATCTTTTTATCTTTTTAGCATCTGTTAAATTTTGAAATTTTTAACTTAATTAATTAATACATATATTATTTAATGGAAATTATTTGGATTGGACTTGAACTTGTGTTATGAAGAACGTTGCAATTGATGTAATAAATTAAGAAATAATGATGAATATAAACAGAATATGGAAACTAATTGAATTCATTTTCTCTGTTTTACTCTGATTATACAATTATTCAGATATTCTTTGATTATACCCGTGCATACATATATGACATCGGGTATATTAGATTTGCTCCTCCGTTTGTAACGCATCGATCTAGACGAGCTAGATATAGTGTCAAGGGTACGTATCGGCTCAGAATCGAAAAATTAGTCGATCTAGCTATGTGTGTCTGTCCGTCCGTCCGTCCGTCCGTCCGTCCGTGTGTCAGCACGATAACTCAAAAACTAAAAGGGCTAGAGTCTTGAATTTCACACAAAGTCATTTTTAGACAATTTCTAGGTTCCCTATTGTTTTTGGTTAAAATCGGACCAAGGCTTCGGGGAGCTGCCATACAACTTTTTTGCACCATATGAATTTCTTCAAACTATTTATACTACGGGGATGAAAATTACACACGGTTAGTTTTATAATGACTCCGGCACTTATATGAACTTTCAAAATGTTAGGGCCCCACTTTCGGGGGGCTGCCATACAACTTTTTTGCACCAATATGAATTTCTTCAAAACTAATTATACTACGAGGCTGAAAATTACACACGGTTAGTTATATAATGAATCGAGCACTTATATGAAGTTTCAAAATGTTAGGGCCCCATTTTCGGGGAGCTGCCATACAACTTTTTTGCACCAATATGAATTTCTTCAAAACTATTTATACTACGGGGATGAAAATTACACACGGTTAGTTTTATAATGACTCCGGCACTTATATGAAGTTTCAAAATGTTAGGGCCCCATTTTCGGGGGGCTGCCATACAACTTCTTTGCACCAATATGAATTTCTTCAAAACTAATTATACTACGAGGCTGAAAATTACACACGGTTAGTTATATAATGAATCGAGCACTTATATGAAGTTTCAAAATTTTAGGGCCCCATTTTCGGGGGGCTGCCATACAAAGTTTTCGATTCAATAACTTTGAATCTAATGAAGCTACAAGGTTAAAATTAAAATTGGGCAGATAAATTAATAGGGCAAGTTACTTGGCAAAGTTGGACATCACTCGGACCTTCGGACTTTTAGGGTGGGCCAATTTTTTTTTTTTGTTTTTTTTTTTTTATTTTTTTTTTTTTTTTTTTAAGCTAAAGTTATGGGACAATGAATGAAAATTTTGTTTTTTGTTTTGTGATTTTTTTTTTTTTTTGTTAATTTTTTTTTTTTTTTTTACGTCAAAGTTATGGGGTAATGAGTTAAATGTATAAGGGAAGTAAATTACGGTTTATTTTATACACCATAGTGGGTATGCACGGGTATCTAAAAGTTGACAAGGGCAACTATAATCTTCCTCGTTTTTACTAAGATTAAATCAAATTTTCTACATTTTTCCATATGCAGCAAATGTTCTTAGAAGATAAATAGATTAATAAAATATAAGCAATATTATAATGCACCTGTGTTAATTTAAAAGAAAATAATTCTAAAATCAAAAAATCAAAATATAAGTAGGGGGACTCTTTCTATATTTACTTGTATTTGTTTTGGCACTAAAAAATCCTTGGCACATTTACAATTATCTTATATTGTCGCGACATTTTTATTTTTGTTTTTTTTTAATTTTCGATTTTTTTTTTTTTTCTTAAGTACTCATCGAGGTGGAAAGTTCAGAAATAAAATAGTAAAAAATTTTAAAATAATTTCAAAATTATCCGAAAAATTTTAGAATTTTTCTTCTTCAGAAAATTTTTTTATTTTGTAAAACATATTGAAAAATGTCTTATTTGTAGAAATTTTTCATTTTTTTTCAAATTAAATATACATGGCGCTTTAAATTATTTGAGAAAAATTATACACAATTGAATTTCACTAATTGAAGCTATGAAAGCTTTTGTATTTGTTTAATGGGCCCTAAAAAACCTCTTTATTTTGACATATTTTCAAATTTCAAAAAAAAAAAATGTGATAATTACTGCCAATATATGTAATGATGGAAATTTTTTAAATTGAAAATACCAGATTCAATTATAAGTAAAAGAAAAGTTGATATTTTGCAAGATTATTATGTCAGAAAATAATTTTTTTTTTAATTTCTATGGACTCCGACAAAATTTCAAGTACATAACTCAATTTTTTTTGTAAAATGCTGAAATTTCGACCCAATTTATGTTCAAATTGTATGTGGAATTCATTAAGATCAATTTTTAATAATACGAATATAATATGTCCCCCTGGTCCAACATGGTATAGACAGGATTATTTGCCTAACAGTTGAACAGTTAACGCTTAAACAAGTTTAACTCATTACTCAGCCCAAATTTTGATTCCGCTCAGTGACATGCGCCCACATATTGAGTGGATTCAAGTGTGACCAAAAAATTGATTAAACTTTCAACTAAAAGATATTTTTATTATGAGTTAATATAATATGCTCCATTTCTTAGTAAAAATTCTCCAATTAACTCCTACAAATATCCAATTTTTGAAAATTTTGTTGGTGTGTTAAATCATAACCCTCAGCTAATACAGATTGTCAATTTAAATAATATCAAGACTTCAGATTATAATTTATTGGATACTTTTGAAATAGGTAGTCGGATTTTTCCAAATACTCCCACAAATATGCAATTTTGTAAAAATTTTGTTATTAAGTTTAATTATAACTTTTATGGGAATACAGATTATTTATTTAAATGATATTAAAAAATCTTCAAATTTTTATTTATGGAATATTTTTGAAATGGCTAGGCCGTCGAATAATTCAAAGTAATATTTTATAATACAAAATACCTTATATTTCAATAAATCATTTGATTGATTGACATAATTTCAACAACTGGATATATTTATCATTAATAAATTATAAAAATAAAAATCAAAAAAAATTAATATAATTCTTAATAATATGACAAGTTCAAGAAACTTTAATTTAAAATTTATTTTAATATTATGAAATATAGAAAAAACTATAATTTGTACACATGCATTACACAAATTTATTTCTTCTCTTTAAAACACGTACAACCACCAATAAAATCAAAAATTGTAAAAATTAAAAACGCGTGTGGTTTAACTTGTATTAATTAAAAAAAAAAAAAAAAAATAAATTATATTATATATATATTATATATTTTTTTCTTAATTTTTTATTTTGCAACCGATTAAATGTGAAAAATTATAATAAAGTAAATCAAATTCCCTATTTAAAAGAGAGATATACGAAGTAAAGTCCATCTTCTATATACATTTTTTGTATACATTTTTTAATATTTAGCTACGAATGTGATAAATATTTTTTCAAAAAATAAATTTATATTATACAAGAAAAATATATAATATTAAAATGTCATGGTATATCTATAGAATCATATACGTCTTTTACTCATCATTCAAATTTTATTAACAGGCTATTAAATGTCATCTGTTGAATTGAATGTCATCTGTTCTAATATATTATAGAACGATTTAAAAAAAAAATCGCTTGAGTTTTTTGTTAAAATAATAAATTAAAATTACATTATATGATTTATATATTTTATTACAACAAAGGCATTGTAATATTTAAAACATGGCCATTATTCAAATTGTAATATGATTTTTAGAAAATGAATCTTACATCACTGATTTGAGTAAGTCGTTGTTCACACAACTGACATTACTTAACAAGATTCAAACAATGTTCAGAAATTATTCTAAGTTATATATGTGTGACATCTTTTATCTAATACAATAATTATTTTAATAGTTTTTAAAATTAAATCTAAGTTTGTGGTATTTTTATTTTATAACCAACCATTGTATTTAAAAATATGAAATACAATGAAATTTTATTATTATTTCTGGCTTGCATTCGAACATTGCAAATTGATGCAAATTTTTGAATACATAACCTATATATTTATCATCAATACATTTATAGCTTTTAAACACTGTGGTTGCTCAACTAGATATAAACGTCTTTTAGAAAAACTGTTATACAATATTTAAATAAATTTTAAAATATGCTGTAATTTAAAATTTTATATATCAAAAATTTTCTTTTTAAAAATAAGTCGAAAGCTATGGAAGGAATAAGAAAAATCTAAAAAAATCGATTTTACTTAATTGAATAAATATCGATTCCTTTAAATAACAGAAAAGGAACTAAAAATATTGAACATTTGTGAGTTTAATTATGAATTATTGTGAGTTTAACATGATTGACAGAAGTTTAAAGCAGACAAATTTGTTGATATATATTTTTCAAATTAAACTCCAACCTAAAAAAATGTATCGACAATCGATGTATCGTTTTGGATATCGATTTTTTAAAGGCTGTGGTATAATTAGGCAATACTATGTGTGTCATTTTAAAATCTGTGGAGAATCGGTTTTAATCGGAAGACTCAAAAAATCATTCTAATTGAAGATTTTTGAAATCTATCAATAGTAATTTAATTTGCGGTGGACTTTTATAGGTCTAAACGCACCAATATTTTTGTATTAAACATTTTATTTATTTAAATTTTTAATATTATAATAATTTTTAATATATATATTTTATTTATATATGTATATTTTGAAAATTTTTTTATAAATGAAAAACAAAATAATTTGTAAACAAATCACATATATATTTATACTTATATTCGATATATTCATATATTGATAGCCTTCCATTTTTAATAACGAATTTTGTGCCAAATGTATAATATTCCAAAATGACAATAAATTTTCATTTTGCCTCCTTTTCATACTAAATAAATAAAATGAATATAGAATTTTAAGTATTCATATATATTTTTTTTTATGTATATATATATATATATATAAATTAGTATAATATATTTATATATACAAACATTAGATTGAATATTATGACGTAAAAGATTATCTGTTAACTTGCTCAATTCTGTCGTATTAAATGAAATATATCATAGTGTGACGTCACTGATTTCATCACAAAATTTTTAATATGTCGCATGCCTACTTTTATTATAATTATTTTATTTTATGTGCCTATTAATACAACACGTAGAGTGTTGAAAAAAAAAAATACAAAAATTGCTTTTAATATAAAAATTAAAAAAAAAAAAATATTTTAATTTAATAAAAATCTGTTGATGTTAATTTGATTTTGAAAACGTTGTCGTGAGATCTGTCACATAATTGAAATTCGCTTTCAATATTCTTGTATTTAATTGGTTTTTAAAATTAAAAAAAAACAAAAACACTTAACATTTAATAATATTATAATTTTTTTTTTTGATGATTTTCACTTTACGCAACTTGTCTATAATATTAAAATTTAAAAATATCATATTTAAAATATGTAATTAAAAACAGCAGGTTTCAAAATTAGTTCATCAAGTGTTTTTCTGAATTATTTTTTAATTTTGTTGTTGTTTTTAATATTTTTTTTACAAAATTCACTTTTTTTAATAAATCAAATAAATTTAATTAAATTTATATTAAATAATTGCGCTTTTATAAAATTATAAATAAAAAATACTAAGTATGTAATTTAAAAACGTAAACAACGCTGAGAATTGGGATATTTCAAAAGTGTAGAAAAGAGAGTATTTTGCTTAAAAATATTTATCCAAATAACCTAAAAAAACTGTTTGTCAATTTTTGAATACCATCCCTTTCATTTACCTTGGGTTTAGTCAAATGATATAAAAATTCTTTGAACTCAACTAAAAACCATGTCAAAGTGAGCATGTGTTTCTTTGAATCTTTTTATAGAATCTGTAATTATAAATGTCAAATAATGAATTAATAAAAAAAAAAAAAAAATCATGTGAAATTTAAATCCAGTTAGTTGAACTGAAAGGCTAAACTTTTTATTTGACAGATGCTATACTATACTATTATAAACGGATACTATAATATTCCAATAAATAAATACGAAGAATTGTTGACCTAGTATGTAATAATTCAAGGGACGGACCAGGTTAAATATCTATAATAGTTAAATAAATAACTCTGATAACTCTGCTAATTTATGAATGTTATGTAGCAACGGTACATAAATTTCAAATACAATTTTTCAGTAATTCATGAATGTCAAATAGTGGCACAGTATAATTGTCAAAAAATTCATCAAAATGTTCCTAATATTTTACGAATTAATAAAAAAAAAATCATATGAAAGTCAATTCCAGTTAAATGAACCAATAAATAACTCTGATAACTCTGCTAACTTATGAATGTCATGTAGAAACGGAACATAAATGTCAAATACAAATTTACAGTAATTCATGAATTACAAATAATGTCACAGTATAATTGTCAAAAAATTCATCAAAATGTTCCTAATATTTTATGAATTAATAAAAAAAAATCATATGAAAGTCAATTCCAGTTACATGAACTGTATTTTTTCCAAGAATTTAACATATAAGGATTACATAAGAATTTAAACGTCAAAATATTTATTTTAGATATTTTGCATTGATTTTTATTTGACACATACTTTATTGTGTACAAATCATTGAATGAAAATTATTGACCTAATTTTTCATAATTTATCCAACGAACCAGTTAAATCTTTATAATTGTTAAATCAATAATTCTATTGTGAATTTCACTGATAAATGTCAAATAGGTATGATGTCAAAATGTCAAAAATTTTATTAGAAATAATTAAATGTTATAAATTTAAAATAATTTATAAATGTCATACAGAATATAAATAAATGTCAAAATTTTATTAAATATACATATGAATTAAGAAAACCTGATAAATTCTTTGAAATCAACTGAATTTTTTTGAAAGGCTTAACATAAAGGGATTACATAAAAGTTTAAATATATATTTCAGATATTTAGCTTTCATTTTTATTTGACAGATACCTTATTAATATTCAATCACTGAGGCTTTAAATATCATTGACCCAATTTTGGTTAATCTAGCCGACGAACTAGTTAAGTCTTTATAATTATTAAATAAATTACTTTGATTGGTATTTCCAACATGTATATAATTAATTATTTTATATATTTTATGATCAATTATCTTTATTAATATTGCATTATTTCAATTTAAATTTTTTATTTTTTATTGATAAAGAACGTCTGGAATTAAAAAAAAAAAAAGTAGATAAATATATGTCAAGGACATTAACACACAAAGTTCTTTATTTGCAAATAATTAAATTAAATAAAAAAAACAAAAAAAAATAAAAACCTAGGATAATAAATACCTGCGACTATAAATTTAAATGTTATGACGTAAAAAAAAAATTTTTATGTACAGTTACTTAATAGATTTTTCACCTTTAATAAAAAAAGAATGGAATCAAATAATGCGCATTTTTAGTGAAAGAGAAAATACCTTGTAGTTAATATGTATATTTATATACGTTTGTATATGAATTTTATATCTATATATATTTTAAGGTGAAACAAAGAATTGAATGTGATTGTAGATAGGTAGAGTTGTAAATTCCATAAATTCTTGAAGTGTTTTTTTTTTTTTTTTAATTTTACTGTGTTGTGCCAATAAAAAGTTCGTTGTTCATCAAAATAAAGGATTTTATGATTTGATAAAAATTGCGTTCTTAATTCATGGCAAACAACACCATTTGGAATGGGGAACAGGTGGTTTAAAAATTTGGTTTTATTTGGAAATTATACATTGGGAATTTATATTTATTACTCCTTTGAGACAAAAAAATGTAATTTGAAGAAAGCAATTTATACATAGATTTGCGATAAGTCTTAATGTTTTTTATTAAAGTAATTAATTTAATTGTATATTTAATTTCAATGAATAGTGAAATATTTGCGATTATTAATTAATTTTAAGTAATATCAATTAAAAAAAATCAATAATTGAACTAAAAATTGAACTTTGGAAGGTTAAAAGATATTTTAAAGGTTAAAGTATGAAATTTATTTAAAAAATTTATTGACCGTTAGGTGAAAGAGTTCCATTATAAATGCAAATCGATTTTATTCCTTAATTATTACTATGATTAAATTACGATTAAATCATTGATTGCTCTTTTGTTCAAAGTTTATTGTTTTAAGAGGTTCACTAAATTTATTATTTTGAAATTAAAGATTCTTAAAAGTAAAATTGGAGGAGGAAACGGTCACGAAGAAAGAAGAGTTTCATGAAAGAAAAATCAAAAATTTATATGAATCCGCCTTTAGAGCTGCTTTTAATAATACTGAAAAAGCTAGAAGATAGCCAACGGTCGATGGTGAATATAACACTTGAAGAAGAAGAAGAAGAAAAAGACAATAACGTACTCATTTGGTATCCTGACAAGAAAAGAAGTCTATAGATGACTGACGATGTTTAAACTTTCAATTGTTTTATTTAAACCAATTAATGAGAATTTTCTTAGTATATGACTAATAATATTATTTAATTAGTTAAGGCTAAAGTACTTGTGCTATCGAATTCTTTAATAAGTCGAACTATTTCTTTCCCCTTTTACGATGTTAGTTTGTGTCATAAGATAATATAAACCTTTAGTAAATATAAAATTTGAAAAGTTTAAAATTTATATTCACCCTTGGTAGTGTAGTTGGTAAGCATATGTCTTATTAACCAAGGGAGTACGAATTCTGTTTCCCGTGTAGGTTATAAATATTTAATTAAAATCACCTTGGTAACCAAATTTATAAACTGATATATGAAATATATGATATAAACATAGATCAAAAGATAAGGATCTTTCAAAGATCAAATTTTAGATCAAATATTTTTTTTTTTGCAGATTAAAAATCATGTTTGATCAGATTTTTTTTAAGAATCTAGATCTGAATGACTGTGATACTCCACTTTCTTATCACATCATATGAAAATAATTTATAAATAAATAAATAAAATGTATATTTAAAAACTTTTTAAAACCAAATCATTAAATCTAATGCATATCATAAATTATTATATATTATTAAATTTTTAATATTTAATTTTTATTGTGTGTTTGGTAATTTATTAAATTAATTATTTAATTTTCAAGTAATTTTCTTTTATTTTTATGAATTTACAAAATAAAAAGAAAATATTGATATTATGATTGTAATACATCGGAAGAGCTCTATTAATTTAATAACAAGTTTTATATTTTATTATAATAGATATTAATGAAATAATTTATTCATTAGATAATATATTATTATTATGCAACTGGTATTATTTTTTAACTTAAAAAACAAAACATAAATTAAACAAAAAACCTAAAAACTTGTTTTATAACCTAATCGCTTGTTTTTAATATTTTTGTTTTTAAGTCTTTTTAAAAATTGTATAATTGAAATTTTAAATTTCACTGAAAGTAATTAAATTTTCTTTTATTATATGCATTTACTTAATTTCGTTTTTCTTTAAAATTTTATAACTATGAAGTAAAATTGTTTGAAAAAAAAAATGACAATTACTGTTGTCGAAAGTTAATTAAAACAACAATTAAACTATTTAATAACAGTTTTTAATGAATTTTAAAATGGTAAAGTGTTAAAAAAATTTTAATGAATTTCCTTTAAGTTTATTTTTTTATTTGTAGTACCAGACAATAGTAAATATTGTCTGATAATAATAATCCTTTGTCTATTTGACATTTGGATATGATCCGACCAGAAATTTAACCAGAGACTTTTCGATTGAAAAGCCGCCACTTTACCACTGTGCTATCGATCAGATTTCCTTTAAGTATTTTACTAAATAAGCTGTTAAAAAAATGACTTAAGAAAGAATAACCCGAATAGATATTAGTAAATAATATTTTTACATTGAATTAATATGAAACAGTCCATGATATATGTAATTCAGGGATATTATTTAAAGATTTAAATCATGAATTATACAATATATTTAACATATATTAAACAAATTAAATTTTATAACGTCTAAATTTCCAATAATTCTTTTACTTAAAAACACCTTTTAGAATCGAATCATATAAATCTAAGCTAAATTAGTTGCGCCTGAAAATCTAAAAATGTATGTTCACAACACCCTTAAATCGACTAAAATGATTGCTCTTTTAATGGATTGGATTGTATATGAATTGTATATAAGCTTTTACATAATAAGATTTGTGTTGTAAAGTCTTTTAATATTTCCTATAAAGTCTGGTTATTTTGTATGGGTCTATCTATGTGCCTTATCAGGAAAGTCTTTATTTACTTTTGAGAAAACAAGCTTTCATACCAAAATTCATTAAAATCGATTGAAATTTACGCGAGTTATCGTACTCTCAGGCACACTTGCACACTTCTTTAGCTGCTTATCCACTACTGGATGTCTGCGATCACATTTCTGAAGCTGTTTCTATCTTGTGCTGCGTGAATTAATTCTCCCACCATTTGGAGGCCCATCCATTGTCTAATGTTTCTAAGCCACGACATTTGCTTTCTGCCGACACGTCTTCTGCCTTCAATTTTACCTTGCAGAATCAGTTGTAGAATATAATATTTGTCATTGCGCATTATATATGACCTAGATAAGATGTTTTCCTACGCTTGATTGTTAATAACAACTCACGGTCTCTATTTATTCTACTTAGAACCTCACTATTGCTCACTCGATCTATCCATGATATTTTCAATATTCTACGGTATATCCACATTTCAAATGCTTCAAGCTTATTGATGGTCGTTATTTTTAGAGTTATTTTTAGAGTCCACACACACGAATTTATATTGGTGTTTATAGTAAAGAAAGTTAAACAGTTTACAGCTTCACCTAAAATAACAAAACAGCCAACAAGCCCTTTCATGGTTACAATAGACCTATACAATACTTCAAAAAATCTCTAATATTATAATTCCAATCCAAATACTGCCATTGTTTATTTACTCAAAAATTATTGTCATAATGTAAACTGTCAATTAAACGTCAATTATGTTTACGTCAAACATATTGTTGTCACTATGAAAAAAAAAATTAAGGAAATCAAGTAAAATAATTAAAGTTTTACACCAACGCATAGTAATTAAAATCTCAGTAATACAAAAAAGTACTGTAATGTGAAGGTGATAACATACGTTAAAACAAATTAAATTTAAATGTTCATGTAATGTTCCTTGAAGTCGTCAAAATTTAATTGAAAACAAATTTCAAATTAACGGAAAGGTCAGTAATTTTTTTATTTGACATAATAAATTTTGGCAGAAAAATCACATACACAAATTTGCATATCCAGTTTAATATTTGTTTATAATTTCGTCATAATTTTTCTTAGTAAATATATTAAATAATATTGAATTCATTATTATGAAAATTAATATGGCATGGCCTGGATGCAGATTTTTTCTGTACAATATTTTAAAAGTTGAATTTAACCTTATCTGTCAATAAGTCAAAAAATTGTTATTTATATATTTTTGTGTGTCAAAATATAACAAATAAATTTTATGATTTTCTTATTAAGTGCAGAAAACGTCATCAGTTTGTTTATAAGATATGTGTGCCAATATTTGAAACTTTTAATTTTTTAAAATATTAAATTTTTTTTTTTAATTCAAAGTGCCAACAAATTTTTGTTTATTAATTGTGCGACAATTTCAAATAAAATAAAAACTTAAAAATTATTGAAGATTTTTAAAAATAAAACAATTATTTAATATAAATTGATATTATGTTTTTTTTTTATATTAAAATATTATATAAATTATTATTAAATTATAATTTAGTAGTTAATTTGATGTCATTCTTTATAATTCTTTTAAGATCCTGAAAATTTAGAAAAATTTTATAATTAATGATTTAAGATATTTAATAATTGATTAACATGATTTGTTAAATGATTGAATTAAAGTTTTTTACTTCATTTTAGTTAAACTAATTAGTTAAAATTAATCAATTTATATAAGATAATTAATTATTTTTTAAAGTTTTTTTTTATGTTTTTTTACTTGAATTGTAGACTTCTTTATTTTGACAGAACATTTTATTGTTGATTTAGATTTTGCACATTTAATGGAGGTTTTTTACTTCAGTAAATGATATAACATTGATGGAATTCATGATAGAATTCAATATTAATAAGGCCACGCTGAAAATTAATGCAACCGTATTACAAATAAATGGTCAAACAATTGAGTATATCAATAGCTTTTGTTATATTGTCAATATTATATCAACCAGCGGTAGAGCGCAAGAAAACATGGACAACCAACTGAAGACAGCTAAGTCAGCACTGTTTGTAGAATGTCACAGATCTCCGGAAACATCAAGCTACAGATTTTTTGGGCATGCGTTAAAAGAATCTTATTGTATGGTAGATGAACTTGGCTAACTGTGAGCGCTGAACAGCAGAATACAGATCAATTTAGAAAAGAGAAATGGAGGTGGATAGGGCACACGTAAACAACAAGGATGCATAGCGAGAGTGGCTCTTGAATAGAACGCGCAAAGGCTCCAGAATACGTGGTCACTCGAGTACACTGGGCGCAGAACAATAATTATGGAGCTAAACTCAATAGGTATAACAAAGGGGAATGTGAAAATAACACCATATCTGACAGAGTTCGATGGAAATTTTTAGTATAGATACTATACCGCCAGGAGGAGTAAGGAATAAAAAAAAGACATACAGATAGGAGAATCAGAAAGGACTTTAAATATAAATATTATTTACAAATTGTTTCCCTAAAATATTTTACGATCATTGACGTAACGTGCCATTGTAATTCTCTAGTTTAATCAATACTAATTTTTAGAGTACAAAAAATACACTTAAATTTACTTTTCATAATTTAACATTTAATGAACATTTTTTTATTGCATATCACTTGTTTTGATTGTTAAATTGTGAGTTCATCATTCTACTAAAATTTAATATATAATTAATATTTTTATTTTGTATTTTTTTAATAAAAATTTTTATTAAAATATTTTTTTAATTGAAGAAAATTTTATTTGAATCATAGTAATCACCTCCTCCTGGCAACCAAAGAAATTAAAATTTAAAATTTTGAAAAATTGTTTTTCAAAATTGTTTTTTAAAATTTTTTTTGCTAAAGGGATATTTTAAACCCCATGTGGTTATAAATTTCAAATAAAATTTCGAAAAAATGAAACTCATATAGTTATTGCTGAGTAAAATTTATAATTAAAAAATATTAAATTGCAAAAGAAATAGAAAATGAACACATAAAAAAAGCGAATTAATTCTATTTGAAAAATATTATAAAATTTAAATTAATTTTGTGACGCACTATACAAAGTCAATAACCTCGTCCAAAAGTAGGTTTCCACTTATAAAATACTTAATTTTTATAATAACACTAATTAAAAAAAAAAAATACACTTTTAATTTCTTCAAATAGTGCATAAATTTTTTCATTTTCAATTAGTCTGATGTTTAATTTCTTCAAATAGTGCATAAATTTTTTCATTTTCAATTAGTCTGATGTTATAATTAATCAATTTTATTTTACATTAACTATAAAAGTAGTTGTCAGTTTGTTTGTTGTTAGTCAGTCATTAAAAATTTAGTAAATACTTAAGATGTAATGTCTATCTTTTTAAATAAATACATAAGATTTCAAAAATTATTGGATCACAGTAATATAAAAATAAATTTAAAGAGCTTCAACTTAAGAATTCCTATTAATCATAAAACATTAGTTAAACAACTACAGAGTTCAAAAGTGAGTCAACTTTAAAAACTGCAAAATGTTTAAACAGCAGATAACAATAGTTTTTAAATAGTTTTAAATTTATTAATCAGTTATTGCAATTAATGATAAAATAAATTAATTGCATATTTAAAGGGGCAAAGTTTAAGTTTTATAATTATGATATTGAATTATATAATTGGTTCATTATATAGTAGTACAATTTTTGTAGTTTCTAATTGTATAACTGAAACTATAGGATATAAATAATTTTATAATATTTTAACTGAACCTTACCGCAATTAAGTTTACGATATAATTTCTTACAGCAGTTTTTACTTATAGTAGGTTTTACTATACTACGTATACGTATGCTTTTCTAATTTGCTGATTTTCAAATTAAAATTTGGAATTAATTTCTATTTTCGTTTTTATTGAAAATGCATAATGTATAGCGACCACGCGTCACATACACCATATATACGCTATTTTCGTATACGCATATAAAGTTCCATTTTTTTTTTTTTAGTAAGTAGCGTGAAAACTTTAAATGCAAATTACAATTTACATCATGTGTTTGATCATTTGTACTATAATTTATGGTTATTTTAATTTTAGATTTTTACATTTAAACTCATTTGTTTTATTTTTATGTACAAAATTTCTTTAGTATTTGTGGTGTTGTGTGCATTTTGGTACCCTGTTGAATAAAATTCATTGAAACAAAAATAGAAGAAAACCGGAATAGATGTAGAAAAAAATCGGTCAAGTTTGACGTCATTAGCATTGAGTAAAAAAGAAACTTTATTAATAATTGTGTTCTTGAAGTTGTTCGCGGTTGCATCATGTATTTATTGTTAAAATGAAAAATTTTTTTTTTTATTTTCATATTTTCAGAATGGGAAAAAATAAAAAATATAAAATTTAAATGTATGTGATATTTTAATTTTTCAATTTTTTTTCCTTCTCCCCATATGCCCCAGGAAAGAAAAGAAAGAAAATTAAGATTTTTCAATTTTCTATCAATAAAACAAATTTTTTACTAGAATACTTAAGACACAATATTGCATAAAACTTAATGGGAAAATGTAGGACACAGTTTTTATAAAAATAAAGTTGAAAAATTTTTTTTATTTTTATTTGAGAGAAAAAATAAATGGAGCATAAATGAGGTAATAAATTTGAATTTGAAATATTGATTGTGGTTTAAAAATATAATAATTTAATTTTTTGTAAAAATCTATTTATTTCTTAATATTTTATACTTAAGTCGATGGCCCAATGTTAACTTCTTTTACTATCCATAAAATTAATTTACCAAAGCAAAGTAAGCGATGTCAAAGTTGGGTTACTTTGGAATTTGTTTAACTAAAATTTTGTATTAAAATTTTGATTCAAATATGCACTTTTTTCAATAAACTTAACGCTCCAAGCTGTCAAAGTTAAAAAGCAAGGTATTTAAATGAGAATTCGTCACTTTACTTCCTTTGAATGCTTTGCATACTTTATACACTTTATGAATTTAGTCAAGTGCCATTAAAGATAATGTATTTCATTTAAGATGCAAAGTTTTGGAAAAAAGTGAAGGAAGCAAAGTCTACATTGGTCCATCGCTTTTAATCTCTAGGTTACGGTCGCACTAGAACCTTATTATATGAGCTAAAACACAAATAATATGATTATAATTTTTGAAAGGCTATTGCTAGTAAGGTGGTATGATTTACCAAGGTTTTTTTTTTAAAATGGCTAATTTAAATAACAATTCATACATCTGGGCCGAAAATTTGCCAAACAATATTTTTCTATTAGAACAACACTTTGAACTTCTTATCCCCATGATGATTTCCTAAACAAATTACCATTATCAAATGGAGAATCTTGATAGGGATTATTGTTATTGTTTTGTATTGATAGGGATTCTTGTCAGAGTTCACCATTTAGGGCTTTTAGATGTATTTTATTTTTTAATACCATATGAAATGATTTTGGAACGGATGCAGCCTATAAAATTATCGAAATTTATATTCAAAAAATTATTATTCACATTTTAAAAATCATTTAAAAAAGTTTAAAAATTGTTAGAACAACTAGATTTTGAACATAAATTCACAGTCTAAATAAATCTTAGGCAGATGTGATGTCCATGCTCCATGCATCAAATGGAACTGTATTAAACTTTAAAAAAAAGTAATTATTAATCTTAAGATATGTCAGTCAGATATGTAGATCTAAATCTTAAATTGAATTATACAAACACTCACATAGTGCAATTAGTAATTAGTTACCCAATTGTTATATACTAGCTAAATAACAAATTAATTTTTAATCGAATAAATAATTTGCCAGAATTATAGTATAACTTAGATACAAATTTCATTCCATTTCAGATATCGCTTAGATACTAAATAAACTTTTAATAAAATTTATTTTAAATATATATAAAAGTATGAAATGAAATGTATGAAAGTTAAAAGCAATTAAAATCAAATGTAAGTACTATGTACATATATATCTAAAGATTTTTATCCAAAAATTTAATTAAAAAATCATTTTAATTATATTTTTTTTTTAAGTATTTTAAAGATTAATTAATATTTTTTTATTAATAAACTTTGTTGCTATTCTAAACAATATAAGGTTTTTTTAATTGATAAAATCACGTTTCTAAGTGAAAGTTGAATTTTCAAAATTTGGTTTCTAACAATTTAATAAAAATTTTAAAATTTTAATCACTGTTTTATAACAAAAAACTTTAACATGACATTCAAGTTTGATTAATTTTGTCTTGTATGCAGTAATAAATTAATATTAGAACTGCTATAGTATAAGGCTATTAATTTAAAAAAAAAAACTTATTATATAATCACTAATTAGTCATTTTTTTTTTAAATTGATTTTTTAAGATTTATAATACCTTTATTTAACTTTAATCTGCCGAATCTCAATAAAATATTTTTTCAGGTGAAAAAAAAAACCAAAATTAAAAATATTAAAATCTAATTAATTAATTATTGAATATTGGAAAATTTTCTAAATTTTAAAATCAGTAAGTGGTATAAGTTCAAAGGGAACTGTTTCTTAAGAAATTGGATCATCTTAAATAATATTAATTAGTTTTTCATATATGGAAAAACACTTGTTAAAAATACTGGATTCCATGGGTCTACAAATCTTTAAAAACAAAATTATTTGATAGCATTTTAAAGAATTTTTGCTTTAACAAATTGGGGGAATGAAATTAAATCGAACGATATAATTTCGATTCGATTTAATAACTAAAAAAAATGGAAATAGAGTTGAATTATCAATTTGATCTTATTTCCAAAAACAGTGATTTCCATTTAGCTGTTGTAATAAAGTCGAATTAGCAATTCTATCTTATTTGCTAAGATAATGTTCAAAAATATTGCGGAATAGGGGTTAACTCAAATTTGATAACCTACTACCAAATCTCTTCTAATGCCAAATCTGGTGCATAACTATTTATAAATATTACATTTTCGGAGTTGGGTGCACAAGGAGTTGGATTTTTAGGAGTTAGGTACTCCTCTTCCAAGATATTTATACGAGGTTTATAATTAGTAGGGATATAAACTATACTGGCCAATTAGGATTTATTTCTTTTTTTTTTCATTCGACTTTATTTTGGGACAATTTCTATTGGAAATAAGATAGTATTATTAATTCGACTACATTTCCACACAAATCGACTTTATTTCGTTATTTCACCCCTTCCAATCAATTATTATTGAATTTTTTGTAAATTTTACAAATTTTTAAGTCAGCAAGTGGTATATAAGTTCGAAAGAAACCGTTTCTTAGAAAACCAGGTCATTTTAAATAAAATTAATTTGCTTTTCAAAATGAAATAACAGCCTGTTTGGAAATATTAGACTGGGGTGTGCTAGGTCGGGTCTTGAAAATTATTTGATGTTTTTTCTTAAATATTTTTACGTAATTTTTTAATCTGCACGGATTCCATCATCAACTCTAATATTACTTTATAAATGTACGTAATCCACAGTAGTTCAAATGAATTTCCCAGATTTATAGTGTATTTTGGGGTGTATTTTGATTTAAAGCATTTATTTACGTCAATAATTCGCCCAAACAAATGTTTTTTTTTGTTTTTCATTAATTTGTATAAACATTTCATTATTAGTTTACAAACAAAAGCCACAAAATAAAAAACAAAAAACCAAAATATGAAAAAATAATCTCATAAAAAAATAGAATAGGCAAAAATTTATTTTTAAAAAATTTTTTTTATATTAAAAATCAATTTTCCAATAAACAAAATTTAATTTAAAAAAAAAAATTTTTAATTTTTTTAATTCTACTGTTCGCGCATAATAAATTTCTTCGGGAAAATCAGTTGAAAGAAAATGTAATTAAAAAATTTTCTTTTAAATTTCTTATTTTGGAGATTTTTTTTTTCAATTTTTTTTTTTTTTAATTTCTACTAAAGCAATTTGTCTTTTTTCATATTCTGACACTCTGACATAATATATTGGGTATTTTAAATATATTTGTATATATATATATATGTATATGTATATAAAAAATAAATTAATAAAATTTATGCCTAATTATATAGTACACGAGTGTCTGATAAAAATTTAAATATGTTGTCTATGGTAGGTAAAAACGATTATAAAAGATTATCATAGACGGAAAGTCTCGAGTTCTACTAAATTATAAATGTAATAAAAAAATTTTATAAAAAAAAAATGAAAAATACGAAAAAATTAAATTAGGAAAAACTATATAATATTAATAGTTTTTTTTTTAATTTAAGTAAAGAATAGAGAGGGCGATCCTATCAATAGTTTATGAGAAGTATAGAAGTAGAATCAGATATTGAACAACTGATTTTGTAAAATTGAAAAATTACATTGTGCAATTTATCTTAGATACCTATTAAAATACAGTCTTCTATGTATTTGCACTTTTACATAGAAAAACACAATCGAATACCGAAATTCATAGTTCGAAATTTATTGATTATTATCGAAATTTCGGTAACATAAAGCAAAGAAAGTTTTCAAAGTATAGTCTACAAAGAAGCTGCTGCATCTCATTTAAAGCACATTTTTAAGATTCCGCACTACTTTTTTTTTTTTTTTTATAATTAACTTTTTTATTTTTACCCTTTGCATTCTCTTTATTCCTTAAATCTACCCTACAAGATTCCGAAATAAAAATTGTTTAATGACTTTGTCTCAAAATATGTTTAAATTGCATACATGTAGGGGTCATAAGAAAAAAAAAATTGTATATACATTAAAAGAAGTTTTAAAGATTTCTTTCAAAAATCGGAATATCCGAAAATATCAATAAAAAATAAAAATGGATTTTGCCATGGAATGGTAGGGTAGGGTATTTTTACTCAAACATTTCAAATTAATATATGAAATAGACCATAATATTTGCTACTTAGCAAACTATATTTTAATTCAGAAATGTAATAAGCATACATTTTTGGGAGATTAATATTTTGCCTAAAATAATATAACCAAAAACTCGTTTTGTCAAAAATTATTTACAATAAATACGGAACTCTAGATTTTTAAGACAAATTTATGGCAAATATTTAAATACAAGTATGAAGTTCAAAATTATTTTTTGTCAATAATATTTAATTAATCAAAATTTATTTTCGAAATTCGAAGGAGTATTAAAACTATTTTTTACTATTGTGAATGAAAATAGAATCAATTTAAATAAAGGAATGTCGAAAAACAACTTACTAAATGTGGTTTATAAAAATTTTTGGAAGAAATAAATTAGCTCTATTTGGCTCTATTTTAGTTTGCGAAACTTATATATCTTTTAATTAGAAACTCTTATGAGAATTAGATTTACCATTACCCAAAGATTTAAGTGGGGTGCTCTTTATTTTATACATTGAACAATTAAGAATAAGTTAATTTTCTACAATTGCATGCTTTTTAGTTATCTAGGATATTTTGTGTGCTGTGCTTTTTTCATCCGGGTCAGTATCAAGATTTGAAAAAAAAACAAAGTGAATCATTCAATTAAAAAAGATTGAAATTTTGTTGGCTACCTTAGTTTTAAAAACTCGAATATCAATGTCATGTCAAGTAATGTTAAATGTCAAGTGTCAAATGTAAAATTGACATTTTATATTTGTTTATGGAAGGTTTTTCTTATTGAAAAAGTAGAACTTTTATTTTATTTATATGTTTATATATATATTTTATTTTTCATTCAGCCAATGGTACGGTCGTTGTGGCGCCGGCCTTTCATGCGAAAGGTATCGAGTTCGTACCCTGGCTGGGTTACCTCAATAATTAGTATACAGTAATAAAAATTATATAAAAATAACTTATAATTAAATATCTAATAATCTAAATCAGCTGGCCCACATGTTTATTTGGCAAAGGGTGCCAAAATTGCGTGCAAATATTTATGATTGTACGTAATTAATAAATAAAATTAAATAAATAAAAACATTTATTTAAAACTATATGTGCGTCATATTTTGCAATTAACGTAAATTTTCTTAATACAGATCACAGGCAATAAGTGTGATCATAAGATCCTGCGTCGACACTTAGCCACATAAAAATATGAATTATGTTGTTGTTGTTTTTACGTGTTATAAAGCTAGTTTTGATCCTGAACCGAATAAATATTTACGAATTAAAAAAGCACAGCTATTACAGATTCCAACAAAGTAGATATTTCAGCTTCCTAAATTTTGTAAAGTGTACATCTACCCAAAAAAAAACATTAATGTTTTTAATATTTTTTTTTATGATTTTCTATTTCAAAAAAAAAAAACCAAAATATAACAGTTTAAAACTTTTTTTTTAGAACACCTGATCTATTTATAAAAATCTACGACTAGAAATATACACAGAAATTGCAAACTAAAATTATAAAAAAAAAAAAAAAATTAAAACATTTTAAATCTGAAAATAGAATACATGGGCGTTTAATTTGTGAATCTTTGAAGGATTTTCAATTTTCATGCTTTAAAAGTATACACACATATGTATATACACATATACATAACAATTTAATTTTGTAGTGTCTGTTTAAAAACAAAAAAATTACTCTGGTGTCTGTCTGTAGTAAAAAAAAAAAAATCATAAATAAGTATTAAAATTTCATATGCTAAATTGGTATGAAAATATAAGAGGTGATATGAGTGTGTTTGGATTTTCATATGTCACACAATGACAATTTTCTCTGTCACACCATCTGTAGTGTGGTTTCTTAAATGCATACTGTTTTGGACTTAAAATATTAAATGTTATTTTCTAATATTAGGAAATATTTTGTTTTATTTAATTAAGTTATAAATTATTAGAGCATTAGAGAATTGTGTGACATAATAATAATTTGCTTTTAAATTTTATTTTAGAATTAAAAAAAAATTGACAACGTCAGAACATTTAAGCAAAAGCATGTGTATGAAAAATATGATTATTTTGTTTTTTTTTCTATAATTGGAAATTTTATTTATGGTTAATGTTTTGTTTATTATTAAAATGTCATCAATTTGATGGAGTAGAGCAGTCTAGAAATTATTAATTTATAAAAATGTTATTAAAAATATTGAGGAAAAGGAACAGGTTGAATGTTTAATTTTATATTAAAAATTTGATGCTGGACATCCGGAAATAAATTGTATTTTGGATAGAAATTCGTTTGTTTCCTTATTTTTGTAGAGGAGTTTTAATTTAAAAATATTATATAAAATGTATATATAACGGTAATTTATATACTTTTTAGCTCTTCTTCAGTATCAGTATTGTAGATAAAAGGGTTATAATATTTTCGATGAAAAAAAAAATAGGATTTATTCTATCCTAATAAAAGTTGCTCCATTTTGTCGGGAAGGCGTAAGTACGAAAAAATATCCAAAAATCAAAAATAAATTATAAATTGCAACCGATTTTGATGAAATTTGGTATGAATGCTTTCTTCGTCAATAGTAATGTTAAGTTCATAAATGAGCCAAATCGGACGACGGTATCAGGTGGCTTCCATACAAAATACCAGATTAGTCAAACAATCTTGAAAAATCTGATTTTTTTCTAACCGTCGAAACGGGTTCCAATTTGGTACACATATTATTGGTGGGTACCCATTCAGAGAAGCTTCATCAAATCTCAATCGATCCCCATTATGTAAGATGAAAACCTTATGCAATCTCTCTTGGATTAATTTCCCCTTTTTTTAATTACAAAAAAAAGATTTTTAATTTAATACCAAAACCGTTCAAAATAGTTATTTGTAGCTTGATGTGGAAGCACGTCACTTCATAAATTGAAAGGTAATTGGAAATTAAACAAAAAAAGTTCCGAAACAAGAGCGAACCACGATTTGCAAGAAATCAAGCGGTAGAAGTCAAAACGATTTGAATTAAAAAAGTTAATGTATATGTGCTCAGTTTTCACCTCTAATACCCAAAAAATACCATTTTAGTTTTTGAGGGCCTCATTTGTAGAATAAGTTTACAAGTTACATTTTTAAATTTTTATTGCTAATCTGATTACGGTACGTCTTCCCATTCCAAGATGTAAGCTTCTTGCAATAAAAAATACAACCATACATGTATTTTATGAAGTAAAAACTTGTTATTGAAGAGAAAAATTTGTATTTGAAAAGAACATGTTTGATGATTGTTTGTTATGGGTAATAGCATGCCGTCCTAACACGTAGGTGCATTCCACTTTCTATCAATTTAAAAGTAAAATGATTTTTCAAAAATTTTTTTCAATTAAGAAATTCATAATCTGTACAGGGAATCGAACTAGCACCACCTGAGTTAGTAAGTCAAATACTTACCCACTAACATACTGAGGTCCCTGAAAACCTATACTTGCATTTAAAGTGGAAATTGTTCTTCTTGAATTCTTACTACAAAATTCCTGAATAATGCATGTGTCATTCTAAAACCTTACATATAGTTACCGTTTTTTATTTTAAAATAACGATTAAAAAATTTTTAAACTACTTTAAATGACAAAAAAATGAAGTGTTAAAAATGCGTCAATTAATACAACCAATTGGCGCAAGAATGTGAATTTATTAACTTAAGTTAATCGTTTAAAGAAATTGGTTTATACTAAAATAATCTGGAATTTTCTGGTTAATGTTTTGCAATTTTGTAACAAATTGCCAGACATTAAAAAAATAAGTTTAATAATTTATGCATAATATTATTAATAAAAATTAGTAAATTAATTAAATGCTAATTAAGATATAATGGAATCTGTTTCAACATTCCTAAGTAATTCAAACAAAATATTATTGTGTTATATATATTTTTTTTCCAAATAACTAATAAATTGAATTAAAATTCAAAGTAATTTGCCTAACTATAAAGTACTGATTACAAATTTTTCTTAACTGATTACAAATTACAAATTAGAAACTCAATAACCAAACAATGAATTATAATTAACAAAGTTCATTCAAGAGATTCTTACTATATATGTAATAACTTTTTATTTAATTTAATAATCTAAATAATTAACATCTGTATTATATTGCTTTTACATCTTAATGAATTTCCCTATTGTAATCATTGTTGTACAGTTGTTGTACAGTTGTTGAACTTTAATAACCGGTGAAAAAATAAAACGGAAACAATGATGTTTTGCTTTCATTTTGAATTTCCTTTATTTTAAAACAAATTTTTGTTTAATTTTTGTATATTGAAACAATTGACGTAAATAAAATACAAAACAATATTAAATTAAGCAAAGAAAATTTAATTTACTGGTCAGTATAATCTGGTTTTCATTTTTCTTTTAAACTTTAATAAAATCATTAAATACACCTTAATAATCTATTTCACCTTTTTTTTTCGATTCGTAGTAATTTTATTAAAATAAATATTATTTTATTTTGATTTGAATTCAATCAACTTGAACCTTGCGTTACGTGAAGGAACTCTTTTATTTAATTTTACAAAGTTTAAATAAAATATTATAGGTAGATTAAATAATCAAAAATGAAAATGGAAAACCCTTGAATTTTACCATTGAACTAAATTTTAAAAAAAAACGTCATCTATAGATACAAGATACAACAATATAATATTTTTTATTTTGAATTTTTACATCAATTAGCACCTTTTTTTTTTGAAAAATTTTAAAAAAATTACTAAAGCAAACTTTATAAAATTTTAGTTCAATATATAGAGTTCAAAATAAGACAAGTTCAAGTTCAAAATTAACTTCAAAATATCTCTATTTTAAAAAATTCATAATATTTTGAAGATCTTCATATTTCAGATAGTTTTTAGCACATTTTCAAAAAATTTTGTAAAAATTGATAAATTGTTTAATTAAAAAACCAAACTGAAAACTAAAAAAATTGTAATTTTAAATTTTAATATTCTAATGTAAAAATGTACCTATATAGTTTCACTCTGTTCGTCTGTCTGTCCGTTCCTTTTTAACTACGGCTGACTACAAAATATCAGCAACGGTAGGTATTGCAATAAAAATAATTTTATGTTAAAACTTTTTTTTGTAACCCCACCCATTTTGGAACTACAGCCCCTCAAATTCGGAAGAAACCCTATATTTAAAACGTTATTACAAGAGTTCTATGAGGTATATTTTCAATTTGAAAACTTCGACAGACAGCTGCTTTTATAAGCTTTACAAATTTTTAAAAACAAATTATTTGGGTTGCTATACGGTACTAAAATTTACCGTTATTAAAAACTCTATTTTATGTTAGATTCTCGGAAATTTATAGGAGTCGTTTAAGAAAATTTTTCTGTTTAAGAGCTATATGGCGTCCAAAACTGAAATTTAGCTATTTTCAAGCGCCTGTTACTGTCCAATTTGTTTCTTATTAATATACAAAATTTAAAGGTCCAACATTATATTTTAACATATGTTAAAGGTTTATCTAAAATTTAAAAGCGGTTCTTTAAATTGAAGTAAGTGTCTCAGTTTTAACCATTTTTGCTAAGATAGTAAAATTCTATGTAAAATTCAAAATTTAGGTGTAATTCACAATTTAATTCCTAGAGCCTTAAAAAAATGGAGGGGGAGTGAGTTTAGATCCTTGAGAAATTTGGCAACCTTCCTAATTGAAGGCCTATTAGGACTTAAAAATTAAAAATTTACTGTTTTTATAAGTAAGCAGTAACTTAGTCACCAGTGTATATATTTTCAAAATTAAACTCAGTATGTAACACAATATAATGTTGAAAATGTGCTTTTTTAAAAATCCTTGGTTTTTTTCGTCACTTGTTTATTTTACGTAAAACAATATTCGGTTTCAGACACATTTTTTTTGAAATTTTGTACTTTACTCCTTCAAAATGCTTCAAATATTCTGAAAAAAACTTTTGTTTACAATTATACTATCAAAATTCTAGACGCGCCATTTTTTGAAAAATTTTTTAATTAAAAAACTAAATTGAAAATTAAAAAATTGGAATTTTAAATTTTAATATTCAAATTTATAATATAAAATGAAAATTGATAAATTTGAACATGAACTTGATTTAGAACCAATGAAAATAGATTTTCCAAAAAATTTATAAACAAAATCTAAAATAAAAGTTGGGAAAATTCGATTTTCCCTTCAATTTTTTATTGCTATATTGTAAACAAATTATAGATTTATTATAATGATAGAAAGAGAAAGAAAGAGAAATATAAAAAATTAGAAAAAAAATATTGAAAAATTATTAATTCAATCAAAACATATGGAACATTTCCTTTAATTACTAAATTGGAAAAGTTTGTTATATTGCTGATATTAACTTTACATCAAATGAAAATGAATGTAAACTTTTTGAAACTAGAATACAGTAGAGATATTTTTAGAAAATTTCAAGTCCAAGCAAGTACTGATGTCTGTAAGTTGTATAGTACGTCTTCTCAGTTGTAACTATTAAGTACTTTCTAATTAATTAAGAAATTTACATTGTAAATATTTGCGATTTTAAATTGCGAAATGAAAATCAATTAGTACTCTCTGTATCAAATTCGCATACGAAAATAGAGTTGTCGTGTTTAGGCTTTTAAATTTAAGTTTTTGACATTTCTTTTGTCATATTTTGTTTTGGTTTTTAATGAATTTTTTTTTTAGAAAGTAGAAAAAACTATAACGGCTTGGACTTTCCTATTTATTTATTTATTTATTTGTAGTGCCAGACAATAGTAATTATTGCCCGATAATATGAATCCTTTGCCGATTTGACATTTGGACTTATATTAAATTATTGTCATTTACACTATATTTTTTTATTAGATATGATGCGACCACATTACCTCTGAGCTATCGGTTAGATGGGACTTTACATGATATTTAATAATTCAATGGATCGTAAAACCATTTTGTTTAAGAGAAGAAGGAGACAATACAATGTAAAAGAGAACGAAAAAGATCCAATGTACTTAAAACTAAGAATAACAAGGAAGAGTGTAGTAGAGTAGACTGTGTCAACACTGGGATACCCGCATGACCGTAACATATACATTATATCATCCGGTTAATTACTTTTTGCAAAATTTCAGACACCCAGCTTCATAAAGTGTAGTGTAAAGCTCATATAAAAGAAGGAGTTGTATGGCAGCTACTCGAACCCTCTGCAGTAGACCAACCAAATTTTGCAGTAACTTTTGCCATTATACAAAACTATTTTTGGCAAAATTTCAGACACGCAGCTTCCATAGGTATAGAGTAATACTCATATAAAATTAGAAGTTGTATGGCAGGTATTCGAACCAGTAGACCAAAATGGCTGGATTTAAGTAGCGATTCCGGTTATTGCATAAAAACGAATTTGTGAGAATTTTATAATCCTAGCTCCTTTACTTTTTGAGTTATCGTGATGGCGGACGGACGGACATACATAGCTAAATCGATTTATTTTTCGATTCTGATCCGATCCATACACTTTAGTCTATATCTACCCCCTCCCCCTCCTTCTCTGCGTCACAAACGTAATGGCAAATTTATTATAGTCTTTGACTATGTAGTCATAGGGTATAAAAACAACGTTTGTTTTTTAAATTTATTTTAAATTTATTTTGTACTCATATTATTTTAATTATAGATTAAAGTTCTAGTACTAGTGAAAGAAAACTTTATGTATAAGATAAATACTGCCTACGATTAAGCTGATCTGAATTTTTAAATTTTTAAGGAAAGCAAGTTATTTAAGGAAGAGGGATAGAAGCACACATAAAAATTGCAATAGCGTGTTTGATGTTATATCAGAATTCAACTTATATATTTAGCTTAATTTGATTAACATATATTTTAAAATTAAATTATACTAAATTTAATATAAATAACAGTTATATTAAGGAAACAATAATTTTTATGCTATAAAATACCTTCTTTCGAATAGGTATGTTTTATCTTACTCTTCGATTTTCGATTTTTAATGTTTAAAATTTTGGATTTTTGTTTAGCGCGAAATTAGCAATTTGAAACACTAGAAAATTTTCAGAAAAATCTAATATTAAAAAACTATATAATTGTTTAACGACTTATTTTGATTAATTGAAGGACTTTTCTCATAATTATTTAATTACAATCTCAACTATTAAAAGCTTTCTAATTTATTAAAATATTAATAATATTAATTAATTTTAAGTATATACATAATTAAAATTTTTAATCAATTTGAACTTTTGATTATTACTAAGCACTGAAGCAAAAATCTAGATATTAAGATTTGAATAATTTTCTAAATAAACAATATGGTTCAAATGCATAATACTAAACTTGAACTAAATTTTTGCTTTTTCTCGTGAATTCTTGAATATTTCTATGAAAAATGAGATTCAAGTTCAAGTTCAATTTTTTACATTCGACCTATAGCCGTTAATATAGTAGGTTAACTTTTAATAGGGAAATATTTTTTGAATTCAATAATACAGGAAACAGTGACTATACATTATCTCAATTTGTGAGAGTACTAACACCGAATTTGTACAATTATAAGTTCGAGTTCGGCTAAAGTTAGAAACAAATTTTTTGAAATTTTAATTAATATTTAATTGAAACAACATACTTGATTCGAAATTTTAAATCTTCTAAAAGCAAGTTATCACATTTTACGATCATTTTTTAAATAGAAATTTCATAAATGTTTCTTATGGAGATGATTTTTCTGTATATAATGGTTATTAGATTACTCAGGTCTCTAAACACATCCAAGTGTTGGCGTAGTAGTTAGAACTCAGCCTTTAATCCGAACGGTTCCAGATTCCAAACCCGGTTAGATCATATTAATAAAAAATATCTGTATATCGTAAAATTATATAATTATGTAGTAATATATTATTTCGTAAAATAAAATAAGATATATAGCATATATAACTCTTCTGAAAGAAAATAGATGGCCCACAAAATTAACAATTTGTGTATTCATAATCTTACATACAATAGGTACAGTCGAGTAATCAACGGCTTAGTGAATAAAACAATTAGAGAAACTAAAGCTTAGTCTGACTGACTTGCCGAATGCGCTAGGTGTTATAAAGCAATAAATAAAAAAAAATGCTCCGAACTAAAAACTGTATTTCACCTGAACACCTTCATAAATTATAAAATTCTAAATAATTTAAAGTTGAAACTACGAATTTAAAGTAAAACACGCAGGATCTGTGAATAGGTGAATGGAATAGAATCCAAATTGTTAAATTTACCATTATATTTAATTTTTTTGTAAAATTATTTTATAATATTAATTTATACCTATACCACGTTCCATTACTTTAAATTTATAGAAAATATTTTTTTTTTTTTTCAAAATTTTAATTATATTTTTTAATTAATATAATTTTTTTTTTTAATTTTTTATAAAAATACAAAACATTGCCACAATTAAAAAAAAAAAAAACTAATGTATACAATCGTGTTTTTGTTTTTTTATTCTAGCAAGTTAAAATCGACATTGATCAGTTCGCGTGCTAATAATTCGCTTGAAAGGTGATTGTTTAACTGAATCTGATTTCATTGAAAATATTCTAGTAAAAAAAAAAAGGGTCATAAATAAATTCTATTTTAATTTTATTCTATCAAAAAGTATCTTCCAATTGAAACATATCATAAAACACATCCGGTGATCATGAAAATTATGTTTTTCCTTAAATTTTCAAAAATATCGGAATTTTCTTACATTTTATCAACATTTTCTAAATATTAATTTTTTTTGAAAATTAATACCTGATATTAAATACAATATAAACAAATTGTTTATTTTATTGGAATTTTTTAGGTAATTGGAAGTTCTAGGAGGCCCCCCAAAACAATTATAAACCTAAATATAAATTATAAGCAACATTTTTATTTTGTTTTTGATTTTTGCGATAATTGAAATGTTTCAGCAACATTTCGTACTTAATTAGTCAGAACTCTGCAGACATATCAAAATATTTACAAATCGAGCTGTTCGTGTTTTGGTATTAAGTGATTTTCTTATTAAATTTTTAAGATATTTTGAGTACCTATTTTTGGAAGAAAGTAGGATTTTTTTTTTTTTTTTTTAATAATATTACTTGTTATATTTTTTGTTTATTAATATAATATTTGCTATTTTTGTTTTTTTTTACACATCTGTATATTGTTTACAAACATTTTTAAAAATTCCAAATTTTATTTTGATAAGTTTTTTATACCCGTAAAACTATCTAGTCAAAGGGTATAATAAATTTGTCATTACGTTTGTGACGCAGAGAAGGAGGGGGGATAGATATAGACTCAAGAGTATGGATCGGATCAGAATTGAAAAATAAATCGATTTAGATATGTATGTCCGTCCGTCCGTCCGTCACCACGATAACTCAAAAATTAAAGGAGCTAGGATTTTGAAATTTTCACAAATTCGTTTTTATGCAATAGCCGCCATCATTGAAATCCAGTTATTTTGGTCCACGTTTTCGAGTACCTGCTATAAAACTTCTTAATTTATATGAGCATTACTCTTTACCTAATGAAGCTGGGAGTCTGAAATTTTGCCAAAAATAGTTTAGTGTAATGGCCAAAGTTTCTGCAAAATTTGGTTGGTCTACTGTAGTGGGCTCGAGTAGCTGCCATACAACTCCTCTTTTATATGAGCATTACTCTACACCTAATAAAGCTGAATATTTGAAATTTTGCCAAAAGTAATTAAACGGATGATATAGTGTTTAAATACGGTCATATGAATATCCCAGAGTTGACACAGTCTACTTACTCTACTACACTCTACCTCATTTTTTATAAATTTCTAAAAATTGTATTAAAATTTATGTTAAAGCACTAATTTTTTGTATTAAACATTAAAAACTAAATAGTATTTATTTGCAAATTTTTTGAAATAATTATTTATTTATTTTATATATGTATATATTTATATATATAGGTACCTACATTAACTTATTTGGGTTAAGAACAATTTCAAAGCTAAAAAAAAAAACGCTTTTATTAAATTAAAAAAAGATTTATTTATAAAAAAAATATTATTAAAAAAATATTTGTAAAGAAAACAAACTAATTTTTAAAATTATAAAACGCAAAAATATTTAAAAGAAAATGCATTATAAAATGTTTATATTATCATTTAAATATAATGTTTTAAATTTTTTACAGTTCTGACTCATTTATAAATTTTAATTAGTAAAATGCTAATTAAATATTTATAATCACAACCAACATAATATAGGCCGGGATATTTTGAAAACTTTAAAAGGCTTAGTTTGATCTTAGAAGTACACCTTCTTTCAAGTACTAAGTACTGATATTTTAAATACGAGGTAAAATCTATAAATTAATTTCAGAAAAATTTTATTTCAGAATTGCAGAATATTTAAGATTTCTGACTAAATCATTGTTTTTATTAGGATTGTAAAAAGCTCTTGAAGTTGAATTTGTTTTAATATTAAGTACGCTCACCGTATGGGCGATACAATAAACTTACAGGTTGAACGGGCTAAAAGTTGAACGTAATATATGTGATCACATGGATGAATGGACTCAAACTTTAAATTGAGTGTAAGTTGTGTTTCACATTTGAGTTAAATTACTTATAAATCTGCTAATTACAATCTATTACGTTATATAAGAGAGAACTTTTCTGATAAATATATTCAGCTATAACATCTATTTAAGGTTCTTAAATTGATGAGTATTTTTTTAATCGTATACAAGAATAAAATTCTACTATAAATAATGTAGGAATCAACTTTAATATTGCTATTAATCAATTTGAACTTTTCATTGTTGCCAGGGACCTCCACTTACACACCATAGTATATTAAAATGTAAAAAACTTACTATAATATAAAACCGAGGTTCGCAACCCATAATACCGAATTTAAACTCGAATTTAACTTTAATTGAAATTGGAATTTTTGTATGATAAGTGTCGAGATCAATTTCAATTTTATGCATTTGACTCATTCTTTGCAATTAGTAGGTAAATAATATTATCAATTACGTGATAATATATTATCGTAATTATTAATGGAACTTTCCCGCTTTGTTACAATTATTGCTTCAATCTTTATAATTTACTTTTAAAGTGTTTTTGTGACTCTGATTCATATATATTCGTTTATTAAATTGTTAGTTAAATATTTATACTATATAAGTATATACTAGTAGAATATATTCCATATATACTATAATATATTTATATAGCATATGTAACAGTGGCTATTAATTAAATTTAAAATATTACTAATAAATTTCATTAAATAATAATCAGAATACTTGGACATCATAAGTTTTATTAAATTAACACATTAAACTTACCTTATTCTTTTTAAAAACTGAAAAAATTTCTAAGAAAATTTGATTCATTCGATATAAAATTTATCAAAATTATTTTTAATCAAACATTTAATTAACAATGAAATTTTATCACGATTTTCTAATAAAAAATGAGTCGTTCTTTCGTATACGTATTTTGCACGTTATTGCAGCATGTAAAATTACGAATTTTTTGTTCCAAATTTAAATAATAATCTTGTTCTTAATTAATATTATTAGTTATTATATGGCTTAGTATAAGTGTGGTTTAAATTTAATATTACTAGATTAAATTAGTTAACTTCTTTTTAAATATGTTAATAAGTTGCCATTATATAGTGTTAGAGTGAAAGTTAAAATAACTGGTTTATAATATAAAAGACAAAATCTGACCATGACTGTTTAAAGTTGCGGATTTGGACAGATGACGATTTAAAGTATAGCTTACTAATCGAATATATTAGGTTTAACACATAGTCAAACTATGATACCAGATAAGTTACATCTATTTTAATAGAATGCAGTAGAGCGTTCCATGATCTTAGTTTAGTAAATCTTTTTTTTTAAATCTCATTTTAGGAAAGTCTTGTTTTTAGAAAATCTAGTTTTTTTTTCTTAAAATCTCGTATTAGAAACTCTCGTTTAGAAAATCTCGTTTTTGGAAAATCTCTTTTTTTGTAAATCTCGTTTTTTAAAAATCTTGTTTTTAATTGAAAAATTTCCTTTTACACGATTTTAAAGTTAAATACAAAATCAGAGTTATGAACTTTTGCCAGAATTTTAAGAAACCGATTTTCTAAAATACGATTTTTTAAAAACTAGATTTTTTAAAAAAACGATTTTCTAAAATGAAATTTTTCAAAAAGGCGATTTTTTAAAAACAAGATTTTTTAAACTGAAATATCAGATCCAACTAAGAAAACATACTTATGATATAAATGCATACCTCACCAATCAGGATCACAGAGTATCGGTTTGACAATATCTGCCCTGAGTCATTTGATCTCCAATCTCCAATAAACATATGTAATAGTTCAACAATCTATATCTATATATATATCTTATTTTATAAAACTTAAAAGATATTAAACTCTTATATACGAGTGATTCAATAAAGGATTTGAGCAATCGTTTCAAATTAAAAAAATTTATATATATTTATAATTAATTTGTCAAGAGTTCTCTGTTCTCGCACTTTTATTTGTTTCATTCTAGGAATTAATCAGTGAATAAAATTTAGGTGAATATTGATATTCATTCATTCACCTACAAAAATTTATTTATTTTCATCTTATTAATCCAATTCCCAGTTTTTTGCCCTCATATTGAAATCATTATACACATACAAATATATAAATAAATGTATGTAAGATATACAATGAAAAGTGTCTTTTACCTCATTTTTCAATTTTGTTGCGAAACATTTTTTGTTTTTTTGATTACTTTTATCTGTCCCCCCAATACATACTGGACTTTATTGATTGTTATACTGTATATACCTAATTGTAAGGTAGCTGCATAATTAAATTAACATAAGGAAATATAAATACACCACATATATAAATATATATATATTTTTAATCTGAAATTTTAACACTAAATTTTAATCAGAAAATTTTAAATTTAAACTTTTAAAATTTTATTTTAAGTGACAATCATTTTCGTAGAAAAAGTCTCCGAAATTTCCAAAAAAATTACAGATCACAATAAATTTTGTGATTTTTTGCGTAATTCTTTGAAAAGAGATTTAAAGGTATATTGGCTTTGTATATCTCAATGATTAATTATGGACCACCCCAATATACAATCACAAAAAAAAAAAAAATAAACAAAATAGGATACAAAGTTTTTAACACCTCAAGTCTATAATGGTATTACTAAAAATTAAAATTCATTTTAAGTTGCTAACTGTATTATTGTTTTAAAATTTTTAAGGTATATACAAGGTGTCCGAAACTCAAATGTCAGGAAGAGTCGAGGTGGTAGAGAAACTCATATAACAAACAATAAATTGTTCTGGAATGGGGCTTATTTTTAAAGATCCATTATGAACTTCTCTATCACCTCCGCTCTCCGTGACTTTAGTTTAGCACACCCTGTATAAACTTACAAATTATATCCTAAATTTAAATTTGACAGATTAGCAGTTAATTATGTTATGACATATTGAGCCCATCAAACTAATAACTGTCCTTCTCCGATATAAATTCCGAAATACTGAAGAATAATACACTTCCCCAAGGTTTCATCGTAAGATCACCCTTATTCTCGTCCTTCTTGGAATTTAAATTCTGAAAAATATAAAAATCTTAAAGATTCTGTTCTGACACCACTCTTATTTTCGTCCTGCTTAATAATAATTCTCTTTAATGTTGAGGTGAATTACACTGTATTCTATTCATTAGTAATAATTTACAGTAAAAGAGGCCTCGAAAACCCATACAACGAACGAGCGAGTTTTTTCTACTAGCAGTTTTTTTGCGATAAAAAAAATAACATTTGTTTTGCACTCACTTGCCGTTTTTTTATATGGCCCTGTATGAAACCCAACAATTTTGATATTTTTCCTGAAAAATCGCTCGCTCATTGTGTGCGTGTTCGAAGCCTTAGTTATTAAAAATTGGCAATGCGTCGTTAAAATGAATATTAAGCTTGATAAGAGCGTCTAAATAAAGTTTACTTTGTATTTAAAAATTTATTTGTAATAAAGTTTCATTATACAATGATCTCCCCAGTTAAAAATCCACAAAGATAATGCAAAAGACCAGATAATAAATGAAATGAAGAAAAACTTTAAAAAAGTCAATGATTTCTTAATGTGATTAACCATTTTAAACGGAATATAAAAAAGATAATACTTAAGTATTTTTAATTGAGCATGACTAAAAAAATAAAAAGATACCAAAAACTGACCTAAATCTCATATATTGTTTCATATTTTTATTTTTGAGTTTTTTTTAATTCTGATTAAATTGGACAGCGTTGACAGAATTCGCAAGCAAAAAGTCTAAAATTAAAATTTAATATTAAATTAAAAAAAATAAAGAAAAATTTTTTTAAATGGACAGCTGCTTTACGGAGACAAAAAAAAAACTAAAGAGGAAGAAATAATAAATCTATGTTCAAGAATAAGGTTCTTTATATACAAGTATTTATAATTTAAAACATTAATGACATACTTTAATTAAATGACCTTTGAATTTTCTATTCTAATTTTCATATATTTCATATAAATAAGATTCGGGAAAATCTCTTATTTATAGTTTATTTTGTTGGATTAATATAAACATTGCAAAAAATTTATATTTTTGCAAACATTTCCTTGAAACCTACATTTTACCTTACAAAATAATAAATATCTTCGAATAAGTTTTTTATTGTATAATAATTTAACCTCTTTATGCTGAGGGGCTAAAAAAAATATAGCTCAAAGTATTTTCAGATTTACAAAAGATGAAATTCAAAATCTCGAATATAGTTTTGAAGCAAACGGGGGTTTCCCTTAGTCAAAATGTGGAATATTAACAAAGCAACAGTTTTAAAAATGAAAAACAGTGATTTTGGCTACAAAAGGAATTTTAGAATTAGAAGTAAACTGGATCTTGATAGAAGTAAATTTAAAAAAATGTCGAATCTAACTTTTAATTTTTGAATTCAGGGGTTTCCCGATTTGTTATCATATTTTTCTGAGAGGCAAACGAAACCGCATGCTCCACAATATTTATCTCTCAGATTCTTGTTGTTTTAAATTTTGTATCCGTTACTCTAGTCTTATAAGCAATCTTAATCTGATGATGAGTTTTAGGTGGACTGCGTCAAAGTTCGCCTATCGAAATTCAATTACCGATATTATGATACTGATTCTAAAAAACTAGGGTTTAAAAATCTACAGTTCTTTCAGGATTTAGTTTTCTTTAAAATTATTATTCTAAAACTCCCGTTTTAGTCAAAGTCACCGTTTTTTTTAAAAGAATTGTGTTTTTCATATTATTTTGATTAAGGGAAAACACCCGTTATGAAAGTTCAACTAAATTATACATTCGAATCTTTCGGAGGTCATTATTTTAAGTTCATTTGAATAATATTTTGGAAAAAACCCATATTAATGAATGACTAGTATAAAATGGGGGATTTATACTAAATAATATTTTAGTATATAGAACGGGATTTTGAATAAAAATTAACGGAATAATCTGGGAAATTCAAATCACCATGGCATTTTTGGTTTTTATGTGTTTTTTTTTCGGAGGTTTTACCGTTATAATTATAAAATTGCTTATTTTTCATCATGGGTGTTTTTGAATTTTTTCAGATGATTTGGTTTCAGTTTTTTATGATTTTTTGTGGGCTTTTACCGTTATAAACATAGAACAGTCTTAAATGTTCTTATGTTAACAAGGGCTTAAAGAATGTTCTTGCTTAAACTCAATTAAATACTACTTTCACTCAATTTTGTTTCCATCAAATTTGTATTTTACTTCCCGAAACTAAGACCTGATTTCAATCTTCTATTTTTCAATAATGAATCAATTTTTTAATTGACTCTTGAATGCTAGCCACTAACAATTTTTAATTTAATAACAAATCAAATAGTTTTTGTATAATACAAATATTCTTTAAAATTGAATAACAATTTCATCATCTTTTAAAATTGACATATTATAAAATTTATGAATTTTAATATATTTAATTTAAATATTTCAATTCATTCTTTCAACAATTAGCTACTGTCGTGTCTTCCTCTTATAATTGAGCTGTCCGTTGTCCAAAAATTAAACCAATTTATTAATTTAACATCATCATTCCTTGTTACTTTTATGATGTCAGACATTAAAATGGTCTGTTAAACATCAATTTTCCTTGTTATACTTCTGTTATACTTTTAAAATTGATGAATTCATCAATTATAATGTCTTCAAAAAAAAAAAACATTCAATCAATAATAAACTACCAAAATATGTAGTTATTGTTTTAATTGACATAAAGTCCATTAAAAGTTCAATTAATTGTTATATTTGTTTTAGGTTATTTCTCTTCATTTTCATTGTGTGCATGTATGTGTGTGTGTGTGTGTGTATTCTGATCAATTTAAGTTTTATATCAATTAAAATTTGATTTTAAAAACAAATTCATTTATTTAATTATGAAACAAAACAAAGAAGACACCGTCTTTTTGAACATTGAAATGTTGAAAAACATATCAAACTGTGACTATTATTAGATTGATTGTCTGTAGAGCGAATCGCTAGAGACATTTACTGTTACTATGTCACCATAGCAAAAATTATAATAAAATTGTCATTTCAAATTTACCATCAAAATCTATAATTACCAACAGTTTCTTTGTAGTTTAATATTATTATTTTTTTTATATTATTTTAAAAGTTTTTATTAAAAGTCATTTGTCACTAGACGAGTCTTCTTTTTTGGGAAAATCATCATTAAAAAAAAAAATTAAAGAAATTCACTTAACAACCCCCACCTTATGAAATTATTATTAAATCAAGTGGTTATTCTAGATTCTAATATAATTTTTTTAAAACAACCACGCGACATAATGTTTTTTTTTAGTTTCCACGTTGTTGTTGTTAGAAAATAGAATTGCAAAAATGTTAGAAGAATGATGATGTTATGTTCAACCACAATTTTTAATATGTTAACCGCACCAGATTCAGTTGAAAAATTTAAAATTAAAAAAATTTTCCAAGAATTAATATTCAAAGACAGAAAAAATTGTCAACTATAGAATTTGTATTCTAAATAATTTAGATATGCTGTAGAAGTGTATGGTTGCGGTTAATAAACGGGTTTTCCTGTAATTGTTGTCTAATTCTAATACTCACTAAATGGTGAGTATTCTTATGAAATGAGTTGTAAGATATTAGTATTTGTAGAATATTATTATTAAGTCAATGTTATGATTGACACGTTATAAATAATTTAATATTTATTCGAGGCCTGCTTTAAGATTGGGAGTGTGCGCATTTTAACATTATTATAAGTTGATAAAATTGAAAATTAAATTAATTTGGATATAATATGGGATGGAATATAATGATTTTTGAATAGAATGCTCAGAAGTTTTATAGAAATTTAAGCACATCAGCCGATAGTTTGTCAACAGTATTTAGAAATCCAGGCCTTTAATCATTCACACAAATTTTATCATTTTCGACAGCAAAGCTGAAGCTTCATAAAAGCCGGTATATTCAAACAGTCACTTTAAACAGTTATATTTGAAAATTTAATTGAAACTGTAATACTAATACATATATAATTACAAAATTCTCAATTTAATGTAATAAGTCTTGATATTGTTTTAAGATTGATCGAAGAAGATATTGACGCCATTAACGAATAAATTCAAATATGGAAGAGTGTCCTAATAATGAGTAAAAATAAGAAAGATTATTTAAATTCAATGTCAGCAACAACTGGTGGCGACTACAATCGAAAGCTTCGAGTAATAGTCAATAATACCTAAGAAGAATTTGCAGAATATTCTGGTATCATATAAGCAATAGAGTAGCTAATTGGCAACTAACCGTTGAAATGAATTATGTTGATGCCCTATACTTGTAAGAGGAATGGTAGCATATAAAACAGACTTATTCAAAGATAATATTGTATATCTTATAAAAAGATCTGTATATTTCAAGTACCAATACAATTACCAGTACCTTCACCTGATATCAAAGTAATGAGTTCAATGTAAGAAAGTACAAGTATAAGTGAGATTTCGAATCTTTCAAAAATTAAATGTAGGTTAAAGAATAATGCCAAAATACTTGTAATTCTCAGAAAGTAATTATATTTTGAGTTTTTCAAATAATATTATGTAATTATTTTTAATACTTAAGTATTTTCAAGTATTTAAATAACAAGCAATACAAAAATATCAAGAATTCAAGTATTTTTCAAATAATCGATTAAATGCATAGAATTCAACTCAAATTTCAATTTTTCAAATGAAAGTATTAGTTCAAGCTTAGTTGTACTCATTATTATACAATTAGGTCTGCACATAAATTACTTAATAATATCTAAGTATTTGTAAGAATTACTTAGGTACTTTTGTTTAAAGTTAATCTGAATAATCAATTGAGTAAATTATTTTTGGCACTATCACAATACTTTTCTTAGTTTTTCAAAAATTTATGAAAAAAAAGTAAAAAGTAGCAATTAAAAAAAAAAAAATAAAATATATATTTATGAGTTTTTCCTCTTAAATTAGCAGAAAATTATTTATAATTTTTCTAAGAAAATCTATAATTTTAATAAAGTAGGTGAAAAAAAAAAACTTAAATAAGTATGGGTTTTCTTAAGAAGTTTATGGATTTTTTTTCTAATATTTTTTATTAGTTAATCAGGCTGCGTTGGCTGTGACGTCTTATTCACAGTAAATAAGAATATATTCTGTACACAAATAATAATATTTTGACATTTTACTGGAAAAGCTAGTGTATAATCATGTTTTGCTTGAAATTAGACGAATTGACGATGAACTCTTTTTGAATTTAGATTAAGAAGATTTTTTCGTAGAATAAATACAAGAAGTGTTTTATTTAAAGTGAATTGAAGGCGTTTGACATCGTCTTGTTTCGTATGAAACACTTTCTTTTTTTTTGATATTTTAGATAAAATGATTTCAGTTTTTTTTAGACTAATTATGCATTTCTAGGAATCCAATTAGAATAAAGTATTTAAAGAATATTTTTTTTAGTTTTTTAGGGTAATTGAAATGACAAAAAAACTTAAGAAGAAGAAAAATGAGTTATGGTAATTATGTGGAAGACATTATTCAAAGCAATTGTTTTAAAAGATAGAACTATTTTATTTTAATACAAATTTAGGTTTTTAAATATTTGTTATCTAGGGTGTTTAATTATATTATATTACTGTATTTCATGGTATTTAAAATCTTCCAACTCTCTGTTTTCTCTGTTACTTTTACCTAACGGGAGAAGGTGGTTTAAAAAGCACCTGGAATACTTAATCACCCGGTAGGATGAAATTCATACTCACTAACAAAACCTGCCCCGTAACCAAAATACTGGGATAAGCACCCAACCTGCTGTTGCAGTATAATGGTCCTATTAGATCCTCTAGTAACTCAAGACCCTAATCATACCCAATCCTCCATTTTTATGTATTCTTGCTAAAAGATAGACCACAAATTTACATTTCGAATTCGTCTTGCCTAGAAGGTCAAAATTATTCTCCTTAGTCATATATTTACAAAGACCTACGCTTGCTTTTAGTTCACTATACTATGGTTTTAGTGATTACATTATAGAAGTAGTTATACAAATAAATTCTATTGTTGTCTGTTGTTGTGTTTTGTTATACATTACATTAGCGCCATGATTTCCATGAGCTCCACGTTAAGTTTCTTAAGTTAGAGTTTTCGAATGCAATATTTTAACTCATAATTAGAATATTTGCTTTATTCAAAAAAATTTTCAAAAAACTATTAAAACTTTTTTCAAATTTTTAGAAAAATTGTCACAACACGATTTATGGAAATCTGTTTATTATGCGTATGTCGCGATTATGAAACCTGTTACCACGTAATGTTTTCCCCATAGTTGGTAATTTATAAATGTATGTACGATCCAAAAAACATTAAGAAGAACATTAACATCCATCAAAATTTTTCCTTTTATCCAACTTAATTTTAATTTCCAAATCCTATACCCAATTTACAATCCCAACCCGTTTTGCACATAATATTCATTCCATTGATTTTAAAGCCGGAATAGTTGTAGTTGGTTAAAGTTCAAAACTCCACAAAAGAACACCGAAACGTGATTCTGTGTGGCTTTGGATGCTTCCCACCAACCCTATCTATGTAAATATATATTAAAGCGAATGTTTGTTTGTTAGTTTTTGTAGTTTACATGCTTATATCGTATAGACTCCTTAATTGCTCAGACGATTATCATGAAAATTTTTATACAAAGGTTTTTGGGTAGGAAAAAAGTGTCAAGGACTGATTTTATTTCAAATTTTCTTGGCATGTTCCTCTTTGACACTAGGGTTGACTTTTGTAACAGAGTTGGAATTTGTTAACTTTTATCGACACGAGGATCCGTTAAAAAGAATTTTGGAACAGAATTACGATCCGTAATATGTGAAAATCTAATGAAGGGCGCAGAAATGCGTATCGTTTGTTAACAAAGTGGTAAATAAAATATAAAAAAAAAAATTAAATAAAAATTGCGTAATTTACAATACACGCTTTTAATATACGCTTTACTTAAAAATGAACTTTACAAAGTTTAAATAATCATAAAAATTCCAACTAATAAATATTTAAGTTTAATAACTTATTAATTAATTAGTTACTTTAATTAATTTATTGATTTGTTGAAATAATACATTTACATATGTATAAGTGTGTAAACATTATTTTGAAAACAATTCCATAAATTTCGAATAAAAATTCCTAAAAAAAATAATTTTATGGCAGTTAAAACCAATTAAAACCCGAATTAATCTTAACAATTTCTTTCAAAAAATTATAAAGAAAAAAAAATTTATTACGATGATTTTTCGAAAAAAAATTTTTAAAAAATTAAAAAAAAAAAAATCAAAATAAATAAAAAAAAAAAAGGTCAAATTAGAAAGGAAAACAATTAATTCAAAAATTCACACTTTTTATTTTATCAATGAATTGCGAGTACTAGAAACTTTTTATTATTTCTAATAGGAAGAATATTGTGATAAAGCTTAAGAAAAACTTCAATGATAACATAAAATAAATATATATAAAAATCCCTGACATACTCCTCTATAATTCTCTAGAATTATTTAATGTCTCTTTTACACTTAAACGATAACACGCACACACTTAATAAATAGACAATTCAAAGTCGTTATCTCTTTTAAAAATAAAATAAAATAATTTTGTGAGAGAAAAATCTAGTCATTACGACTAAATTAATTATGCGGACTATACATGTATATATATATATATGTATAATTATATTTTATTTGGTATTCGCGTTATTTTATTTAGTGATAATGCGTAGCATACGTATTATACTAATTAATTAATATCTAAATGTTTTTATTTATTCGAATGTAGAATTTTTGATATTTGAAATGCAAATAAGTACTTAAAAATGCTAGTCATCATTGTAAAATAAATAAGTTTGTATGCAAATATGTATAAACAAAATTCTTAAACTTCTTTCATTAGTTGTACTATATAAGAGAAACTTGTATTTCTATAGTTATAATTTATGTTTTACAATTTGTTGAATTAATCTCCAAATATTATTATCCTAACTCTAATTACCTTCCCAATCCCGATTTTAAGAACCAAATATATATATATCATATGAATTTAAGGTCCATACCAAGTTTGGTCTTAAAAACGGGAGTAGTTTTAGTTGGTTAAAGTCTAACGCTCTCCAGATGAACCCCGTACAGTCATTCTGTGCGGCTTTCGACGCTGTCCTTGATGGTTGAAAAAAAAATAAAAAAAAAAAATTGAGGAAATATACTATAAATGGGTCTTACAATAATTAGAATATCTTAAATATCGATAAAATTCTAGTTGTTTCTTTCCTTTTTTTTCTTGAGAGAATCGCAAACCATTAAAAGTCACCAGAAATATCTAGAGCTTTTAGTATCACACCTATATAGTATGAGAGTTCTATTACAAACACGATTTATTAAGAAGTTTCTAGAGTTTTAGAGTTCTAAATACTCACTTAATTAAAACACTAGTTAAAAGTGATTAGAGCAAAATCTCCCACCTTTCTTCCAAAATAAAGATACAAAAACCGGTTTCCAAAATCTCGGTGGACAAATTTTAGTTTTTTTGAAAATCTCGCATTTTTGGAAAACCCCTTTTTTTGGCTTACCTTTAAAATAGCTTAAGAATATTTTTAAAAAATATTATTATTAGAATTTAAGGGTTTGATTTAAAATCTGGATTGCCCAATTTTCCAGACTATTTGTATTTATGGAAATGTGGATTCTGAATTACAGGAAGTAATATTTTTTTTATGAAATAAGTATGCCAAATATTCTCATACCATTATTTTTTGATTTAAGTTGTAGATGCGAAATTGACTTTTTAAAAATAATCGAGATTTTGTTCACCAAAATTTTATAGAAACAAGATTAAGTACCAGACCCCGGAAAGATAAGATTTTGGAATAATAGTTTTAATTTCGTTCGAGGAATTACCTATTTAATATTTTTAAATAAGGATGCCTATGACTCCTACATTTCGCCACGACATCCTAAGAGTTAATTTTTGAATAACATCCAAAAATTTTATATTTGAATAATAAACATAATAAAATTTTCATTATAAATGAAATACCTACTTTGTTTATATTAGTTTTTGTATGCTTTTAATATGCGTATTTATACTTTTATATATTAGTTATTTCTTTATTGTTAAATTGAATCCGGTTCAAAATTCTAACTGCGACTCATGTCAATTAGAACTACACATTCCCGGGACTAAGAACAGCAAAAAACATATTAAAAACGAGGAAGAGTGTGGTAGAGTAGACTGTGTCAACTCTGGGATACCCGTATGACCGTTATATAAACATGTCATTATTATTATAAACATTAATTACTTTTGGCAAAATTTCAAACATACCAGCTTTATTAGGTGAAATATAATGCTCATATAAAAGAAGGAGTTGTATGGCAGCTACTCGAACCCTCTGCAGTAGACCAACCAAATTTTGCAGTAACTTTGACCATTACACTAAACTATTTTTGGCAAAATTTCCGACACCCAACTTTAATAGGTATAGAGCAATGCCCATATAAACTAAGAAGTTGTATGGCAGCAACTCGAACCCTCTGCAGTAGAGCAACCAAATTTTGCAGAAACTTTGGCCATAAAACTAAACTACTTTTGAGAAAATTTCAGATATGCAGCTGTAATAGGTGCAAATTAATACTTATATAAAAAAGAAGTTGTATGGCAGCTACCCGAACCCATGGACCAAATTGGCTGGATTTAAATAGCGATGACGGCTATTGCTAAAAAAACGAATTTGCGAAAATTTCAAGATCCTAGCTCCTTTAGTTTTTGAGTTATCGTGGTGACGGACGGACGGACAAACGGACAGACGGACGGACAACGGACGGACGGACATACATACCTAAATCGATTTTATTTCGATTCTGATCTGATCCATACACTTGAGTCTATATCTACCCCCCCTCCTTCTTTGCGTCACAAACGTAATGGCAAATTTATTATACCCTTTGACTATATAGTCACACGGGTACAATAATAATTGTTTACCCTTTATTTAAGAACTTTCTATTTCTTTTGACATTAAAACATCTTTAATTTGAACTTTAAACTCTTAGATATTTTTTTTTTTTTCTTTAAAATAAACACTTTAAGTCTCACTGTTTCTTATCATTATATTCGAAATTTTAAAAAATCATATTCTTAGAATTAAAATAAAATTTACGATTTGAATAAATATTTACTAAAAACAATTAATTAATTTCGTCTCATTCTATTATGAATTCCTATATAAAATTTCTGGAAAAAAATTTCCATTTCTTTTTAAATCTCAATTTTCTAGAAAAATGTGTAGGTACCAATAATTCTAAAAAGTAAATTTAAAATATACTTAATGTAGGTCGAATTCCCTTTAATATTAACATTAAATAATTTTAATTACTCACATGTAATTATCATTTGAGTTCAGAACTTCTTTGGTATGAAATGTCTTATTAAAATTCCTTAAAAGTACGATTACAGGTTTTTATCTTGAAATGTTTTATTAAAAAAAAATATTTAAAAAAAAAAACAATACAAGGAAAAAATCTCTCAACTTTTTTGAGTGATTTATTTAAAATAAATAAATATTTTCTTATCAGTTTTCATGGCACATACCCTCATGCAGTGACTTGTATTACTCTAGAAAAAAAAATAAATGTAATCATTCAAGTCAAATGAGTTCTAAGTTCTGGTTTTAACAAGACCTTATGTCAATGTGTTCTTAATGGATAGAAGATAGAATTAAAATGTATGTATATTTATATGTATATATAGTATAATGTATAAATGAAAAATAAGTTTTTTTTTTATATAATTGAGTGATTTCACTTTATTCAAAGAGTGATTATTCAGAATCACAAATATGAATTCAGAATCAAAAATATGCCTCTTAGTCTAGGAGTATTTACTATAGCAAATGAATCTAATTAAATGATGAAAAAATATCTGCAATTGAATCAGAATTGCGTATAAATTAATGCAGATACATTTAGTATTTTATAAGATACGCAATTATAACGGTTTTTCATATGAATGAGATGAGATAAAAATTTTTTACGCTAAAATGTGATTATAATGATATGTAAATATACGGAAGATGCTGATGATTTGACAATTTTGACAGTATTTTTGTGGTAAAAATTAAAATAGCTAAGATTAAAACAATTTTATCTTAAGATAATAAATTGATAAGATTTATGAAAATTAAAAAAACAAATTTTACTTAAAAAAAAAATCTTTCCATTTAAAAAATAGAATTATTATTATGGAATATATTTTTCTTAGTATTTAATGAGTATTATGTACTGTTATTATAAGTATCAAGTACTACTAATATTTCTATTTCAAGTACTAAGTACTACAACGAATACAATGAAATAATGCACCGGAAGAAGATAGTAAAGAACCCATTTGTGTAATTTAATTATTATGACAATCAATTTCATTGAAGTGCAAAATCTTAAAGATACCTATTATCATATTGTTGCTGAATTCCACGTAATTTTCTATTTTTGAATTTTAAAATCGAATTTTAATAAGATATGAATTACTATGAATTAGTTATTTTAGGAAGTTTTTAGAGTGTTATACAATACAATACAAATTTAAGTGGAATTTCTAATCAAAATAGATTTTATTTTTAGAATAATATGTATTGATTTATAAAATATTGATTTAATTTTTGATTATTTTGTAAGTTTTTATTATTTATTTTGTATTTATCATTTAAATTTAATTTGATTACACTTTAAATTTGGATTATTAAAATTTTACTAATTAAATATAAAAAAAAAAATTACGCATTATTTATATAAAATACGAGTGTCGTTTGTCAACTTACAAAAGTGACACTTAGTTTGAGTATAAATATATTGTAAAACTTAAATAGAACTTAATTAAAATATGACACAACAATGGAAGTGTGTTTCAAATTTAAAGTGTGCAAAGTACTCATTATAAATATGAGTAATTATTTTACGATTTAACGAATTAAGATACTTAGGGGTCAGAAAGATAAGACTTCTTAATCAAAATTTATAAGACAATGTAAAAGAACTATAGTTAAGATAACATCAAATTATATAATCTCTCATTAAAAATTAAAAAACCGGATATATACAGTTTTAACTAAACATTCTAAGATAATTTGATTCAATGAATTTGATCACATGTGAACTTATAATTATACATGGGAAATATAATTTAGACTATTGACCACTCGTGTACAAAAGTTTGAAATTGGTATGAAATGCACAAATCTTTCAACTGACACAAATGCACATTATCAATTTTATGATATGTACTATTTTTGAAATTACTATAAGACAAGTTAAAATGTCTTAAGACAAGTTAAAATGAACTGTATTGCTTATCGTTCAAAGTCACTTCAAAAGTAAAAACGCAGTTATATTAACTGTTTTTTAAAATTTTTCAAAATCATTTGGTTTACGTATCATTGTTACCTAATAATTAACCACAACAGCCTCATCTGAAATCAAGAATAGTTCTAAGGAAAGGTTATCACTACTTGGAAATAAGCAAGTACAGTTTTAAGTAAATATAATCACTAATTGGGAGAAACCAAGTACAGTTCTAAGTTAATGTTATAACTAGTAAGCAAGTACAGTTATAACTCTAGGAAGCAAGAAAGTACAGTTCAAAGTAAACATTGCCGTTATATGGAACCATTATAGGAAATAGGGTAGAGCGGGGTAGATCTAACACCTTTACGTTAAACTTAATTTGCAAAGCTATTTATAAGTATTTTTTTAAGAAATTTTTCGAAATTAAGATCTTGTAAGTAGTAGTTTCAAAAACTTAGAAAAATGGAAAGAAATAATTAATGAAAAAAAAATAGAAATGACTTCAAAATCTAAAGTTACAACTTTCAAATGAATGCTTTCTTTGGTAAAAATTTAACGAGTATTCAACAGAATTTTCATATTTTCTCGAAAACTTTTAAGTAATATTTTTTTAAGAAGTCAGAAGTGTCCCACCTGTCTAATGTACCCCATTCTACTATATACTAGTTTAGTGAAATTATAACTTAATAATGAGTGACCAAATTATGAGTATAATATTTTGCAATTATATTCAAAAATATAATTTTTTATAACGTAATTTGAAAGTAATTCTTATAATATTCATGTGATAAAATCACGAGTACAATTAATTATATAAAGTTGTAATCATTTAAATTATTTTATCATTCTTAAAAAGCTCGTGTTAAAACATTACTTATCACATGAGTAATAATTACTTTTAATTACCAACTTTAAAAACCTTATGATTACAGGTTAGATATATTTATATTTAATACATAATACATATATATATTAATAATTTTTTGAATATAAATATTTCATTAAATACAGAAGATGTACACCAAAAATTTTAAATAGAGAATTAAAATATTTTAAATAATAGTTATATTATATATATATTCAAATTTTAATTTATAAATATACTTTAATAATAATTATAATAAAATTTTAATGTAATTTTAATGGATTTTATAATATCAATTTTAAAAAAATTATTTACAAATTATGTCGTATAAGAATATATATATTTATTAACATGTCATTGATAATATTTATAACAAATAGATTTTCCTGATTAAATGACACACTTAAGTAATTTTAATCGTATATTAATTAATTAAACAATATCTATAAAATATTCTTTATATACACAGCATCAATCAATTAAATACAATTACGTGTCAAGGAAGTTTACTGTGTCCTAACCCAGCTACAATAACTTTAGATTCAACTTTTTACGTTATTTAAAAAACGTCAGAAGTTGAAACATATACATTTATTATTAATATAGGTATTTTAATATTAATAATTATATTAATAATATATTTCTAATATTTTGATAGAAAAAAATAGAATACGTAAGTATCTACAACTCAATACTAAACAAATATTAATATTAAAACATCGCAAATTCTAGCAAAAAAAAAAAAAAAGAAGCAAAATCAATGTATGTCAGGGTTTGATCGGGTTCTTGAAAATTCCTAGTACGTCATTAAATTATTCAAACAAAAAACAACAAAAAAAAAAAAACTCATTAAGTCATTTCATATTTATATTTAATTAAAAAAAAACAATTATTCATTAGCCCTTTAATAAACAACAATACAGCAAAGCGACATTACCACAATAAAAAAAAGAGTGAAATAATTATTATTCAATAATACCAAGAACTTATTTTAGTTTCCATTAGTTTAGTATTTATATTAAAAATTATAATTAAGAGTATATTTCCGTATTGACTTTTCATGTTACTAATAAATAAGATAAAAAACTTAAAGATAAAAAATTGAGGGAATGTAGCCCATTATATTTTTCACTCATTCAAATTAAAACTCTTAGGTTTGTAACTTTGCTAAGAACTTTATATTATAGTATTCACTATTCAATATTTTATCAGAAGTTTAATATTAGATTTATAATATTATAGCCAGTATTTTAAGTTGTCAAATTTGCATTTTTATATATAATTAGTATATATAAGCATTATTTTTGTAAACTAATGAGCAAATATGTCAAAAATAAATCCAATTGACATTTAACTTTCCAGCAATTTTAATCTGCGTCTGAAATACTCGTAGACTCATCACTCCTTTACTACGCAGTTTAATTTACTCGTTTTGACACAACAACTTTGGAGTTATTCGAAAAATCTCAAATAACGGTTTAAATATTTGAAAACTTTCGACTTCATTATATTCGTTTGCAAAATTTGAGTTTTAATTTAATTAATGAATTTTTTTTTGGAAAATTTTTTTAAAAAACCCCAATTTAAACTTTAAAAATTTTCCATACTAATATTAAAGAAAAGACTCAATATTCTTATACGATTACAATTCTTCTTTAAATATCATATATAGGGTATGATAAAACGTTTTTATACCCGTATAACTATAGGTCAAAAGAGTATATTAAATTTGCCATTACGTTAGGGACGCAGAGATGGAGGGCGAATAGATGTAGACTCAAAGGTATGGATCTGATCAGAATCGAAAAGTAAATCGATTTAGTTATGTATGTCCATCCGTCTGTCCCCACAATAACTCAAAAAATAAAGGAGCTACGATTTTAAAATTTTTACAAATTAGTTTTTATGCAATAGCCGTCATCAATATCAAAATCCAGCATTTTAGCCCACGGGTTCGAGTGTCTGCCATACAACCTATTTTTTCATATGAGTATTATTCTACACCTAATAAAGCTGTGTACTTAAAATTTTGCCAAAAGTAATTAACTGGGTGATATAATGTTTATATTACGGTCATATGGGTATCCCAGAGTTGACACAGTCTACTCTACCACATTCTTCCTCGTTTTTTAATGTGATTTAATTTCGTGGTTTTAATGAATGGAATATTTTAATAAGTTGTTATTGTTATTGTTGGTGGTTTCATTGTCTCTTCTTATAAACAACAAAATACAATAATAATGAATTTAAAATTTATTTAATTATATATTTTTTTTTAATTTATTTTAATTTATTTTATTATTTTTGTTTTTGGTTAATCTAATCAAAATTCTTAAACTATCTATAGATTATATTTTAATATAGTATAATAGCTATTAATTTTAGTTTGTTTATACTTATAAATTTACGCTCTTTAAAATATTTTAATAAAATAATAATATTTTTAAAAGTGTGCGTAATATTGTTGACAAATTTCTTTTGAGTATATTGGTAATGGTATATATATGTCAGTATTATAATGATTTAGATTATTGAGTTCATTCGTACGCAATTTAGGTAAATAACCCTTAACAGAGGAAATATTATACTATATATAATATTACATATATAATTATAATATATGTACTATTATATTATAACGGCAAATCCTACGTAAACACTTGTCAATCTTTAAAATGCGTTTCGTATCTCAAGGACAATTTTGAAATAATCATCTTATGAATATGAATATGTATATCAAAGTTCAACATTTTATTTACGTTATTTGGTGGAAAAATAACGTGTCTTTTGCAACACGTAGAAAATAATAAAATATGAAGGCGCAATTCTGAACTTTATTTTTAATTTTCTGAGGAGGTAAATAACATTTAAATACTTCGTTGCAGGTATTATTCTATGATAAATGTCACAAATATGTTATACTAAAGTTTTGCAGCACTTATCACCGCTATTTACTACGTCGAACTTTAATTAAAGAACTCGAACTATATAATTATAGTAAAATAAAAGAAATTATCATTTAATTATTTAAATGTTGGTAAATGGTAAGTGAAAATGCTGTCCAAGGCAGGCAGTCGATTACGATTCTAACTATGTATTTTGATAATCTAGTAGTCCAATCTATTCCATGACCTAGGTTTTTTTTAAGCGCTAAATGTTCAACTGTTAGGCTAATAAGCCTGTCTATACCATAGGTACATGTTGGAACAGGGGGTCATATTATATTCCTGTTTTTAGAATTGGTCTTATTGAATTCCACATACAATTTAAACATGGGATAGTACTAGACCTTATAACATGTAAAACGTCTTAGATTTTCAATATATACAATTCTATTTTTGTTTATACTGTAATATTTCGTATTTGAGTTTTTTGGTATTCTGTATCTGTGAGTTATATTATTCAATTAAATTATTTGTTTATATTTTTATATCTGTTTATATTGTTATATTAATGTATTTTTTTTTAAAGATATATAATTATTAATTAAGCCATTTTTTTGAATCCAATGGCGAATGGTGGCTAAGTCGATTAGAAAATATTTTTCAATACAAGGAATTCAAACCAGGGCCACTTTAACTACTGTGCCACTCAGCCGTGCAAGTATATAACTTTATATTAAACTATCTATTATACAGCATATCATAGTTCCTGCGCCAAATTTGAGTAGACATGTAACTATACTATTATAACAGTATTTACTATGGTAGTCCATTTTCTTAAGATTTTGAATCTGTATAAAACTTTTAAATCACCATATACGAAGCGTTTGAATTTTTGATAATATCATAAACAGTCTTTGTTAAGTACGAGCCTTCAAAATGGATATTTAAATGCGACATAAACAAAGTGAAAAGTTTCTGCTTTTTTTTTATTTTGAAAAAAAAATAGATTTGTTTTTATATTTTAAATTTTCTTCTAAAAATACTTTCGTAAAATTTTGCTGCAGAAAAAAAAAACCAGAACAAAATAGAACAGAATATTATAATTTGGGAGGCTCGACTTTCTGACGTATTTACATACTTATATATTTTAATAATTTTTTATTTTATTCTAATTTGTCTCAAGAAATTTTTTTAAAAAAAGTGATAATAAAATTTAATATAAAAAAAATGTATTTGCCTCTTAAACAATTTTTTTTTTAAGATTTTCAGAATAACACGAGGAAATAAGAAATAAACATGTTTTTCTACAATTTGTTACTTTTTAATTATGAGGGGGTAATTTTAATATTTTTCATTAAAAACAGTGTATTTAGTTGATTATTTATAACTTTTTATTACAAATAAATCAATTAAATGTGGTTTTAATAAATTTATGTGTTTTGTTTTTTAATTATTGATAAGAAAAGCAAAAAAAAATAAATTTGTTTTTAAAATCGAAAAAAAAAAAACAAATCTAAAGATTAACATGAAAATCTTAAGATTTTTAATGAAGGTTACTGTTGCTATCTGTTTGTTTTATAGTATGATTTTTATTATTGAACCTATATTGGATTCATTTAAAAAAAAAGTGTTAAATTAATTTTTTTATTCTTTCATGTAAAACGCCTTTAAGAACCTAGGGAAGCATTGCTCCCCATGTGTTTTAAAAAATTAGTTTAGTGTAGTTTACATGACTTTGAAAATATAATTTTCTACAATTAATATTTCTGCACAATCGATTAAGGGTAACTATATTATATTAAATCCTCTTTCAAATTAGCACCTACTCAATTTATCATTAACAGTTTCAAAATTGCGAGCTTCTATACTTAAAAATTATTGGAATTTAAAAATTTTTTTTTAAAAAAACCACATTTGCGCCATGGATGTACATGAAAAATTTTATAATACAAAATTTATTTACTCATAAGTACCTATGAAGCGGTATATAGCAGTGCACTATGTAGCGGTATATAAGAAGCACCCTGTGTTTTATAAACTATTTCCTATTGAATATGAACTAATCAGAATCCTAAGAACTTTCAATTTAAGGAACAGCGTGGAAATGTTGAATACAAAAATTTGCAAAGATCTGTCCATGATATGTGAACAAGCTACGCACAAATTTTATATTGCATTAAACAAATCTTACCTCTCCGTTCAATTTAAAAATACAACTGAAACTAATTGTGTTTTGAATATTTTAAAATAATTTTCGAACTTAATTTATTTGAAATTTATTTTCTAAATATCGTTTAAAAAAAGTTTTTAAAATAGAATATTACTGAAAAGTTCGCAAAACGTGAGTGAAATCTATTAAAAAAATGCCTGATTAAAAATATAAATATACCTATAAAAATTTTAACATTCGTACCACAAATCAGTTTTTCTAGACAAATTAGTTAAAAACCAAAGTTTACATAATACATGCTAATAATAGTATAAAATTAATTATGGGTATTCCAGAATTTATTTTAATATTTTGAAATTTATTAGGTTTTATTTATAGCTTTCAGTAATTAATACTTTACTAATAATACTTTGAGATAAAAATATTATACAATGTTGTTATTTCCCTAAATATTATTCAAATGAATAATTAAGTAATTAAATAATTAATTTTAAGTTATAATATATATATTTATACTATTAATACTCTTATTTGAAGAGATTATGAATAAAAAGTACAAGTTTTTAAAGTTTTGTCTGTCCGTCTGTCCGTCTGTCCGTATGTTCACAAAAACTTTCACATGGTTTGAAATAGAGAAAAGAAACGTTAACCACGGGTAGGTACTGCAAAAAAAAATAATTTCATAGAATAGCTTTTTTCTGTAGCCCCACCCGTTAGGGAGTAAGGTTAGATCCTTGAGAAATTTGGTAACCTTCCCCATTGACGGGCTATTAGGACTTAAAAATTAAAAATTTACTGTTTTTATAAGTAAGTAGTAACTTAGTCATTAGTGTATATTTTTCCAAAATTAAATGTTAACATTGAAGCTCCCAACATTATATTTCTATAAAATACTCAGTATAAAACAGTACATACAGTATATAATTTAGAAAATATGCTTTTTTTAAATCCCTTGGTTTTTTTCATCACTTATTTAGTAATCTATATATATAAAAGCGAAGTTTGTTTGTTACGAAATTCTGCTTTTAACAGAAAGCCCCAAAAAAATTTTGTTGAGTTCCATTGACCCATTGCGGCCCAACAGCTTTTTATAGGTTTTTTCAATACTTTACTCTAAATTAAAAACGGTTTGACCGATTTTCTTCAAATTTTGTATACGTGCTCCCCTGTGAGAATTGAGTTGACACTATTAACAGATTTGGAATTTGTTAACCCATGTCGGCCCAACGGTTGGTCAAAATAATTTTGGAAGCAAATATTGTCAAAATTTGCGAAGTACTGCTTTGGCTAAAAAGAAGCCTTAAAAAAATTTTGTTGAGTGATTTGGAAGCAAATTACGTCCAATTTTGCGCAATACTGCTTTCCCCAAAGAGAAAGTGTAGTTCCGTTAACCCAGTGGGGCACAGTGGCTTTTAATATATTTTTGCGTTACTTAACTCTAAATTAGAAACGATTTGACCGGTTTACCTCAAATTTTATATGTGTGAAGCAACTTGCAAATGGAGTTGAGTCTGTTAACAGTTGGTCCTACGATTTTTAAAAAACATTTTTTTGGAAGTAAATTACGTCAAAATTTGGAAATTAGTTTGTACTGCTTTGAATTACAGAAAGTTTCAAAAAATACTAGAGTAATCCTAGAAAAATCGTTTTAAAAAGATTGCTTTCATACATTTTAAAATTTACATGTGTAAACCGTGTGTAAGTTTTGTGTTACCTTTTTGCAGTAACATTAATTTCAATTAAACCTCCATTGAGAGGCGCAGCATCGCGCACCGGGTATTAGCTAGTACATTTATATAAAACTTATTTATAATAATGAATTAACTCAGTAACATCCCATTAATACTATTTATATTAATTTATACTTTCAATTTTTATTTTTCATCTTATTACTAACTTAGAATTAAGTGTATAAGAATATAAACTAAGTTTATTCTAGACTGACTAGGGTGATAACCGACCGTATCAGAGAAAAGGAATTTTCCATTTTTATTTTTAAATCATTAAAAATATGAATCTGTGTATTCCCTATTTAATATTTAAATTAATAAATTTGATAATATTTTATTGTTATTATTTTAATATAAATTTCAATAAAAAAAAAACAACATCAAGTTAAAAATAAAATCGCGATTTTTATTTCTTTGCTGGGGTTCTTTAATTAATAAAATTGTATATAAACTATCAATTGGTATAAATGTACAATGTATAAACGTTCTCTTTAAAATAATTTTTTACATCAGCTGATGACATTTTGACTTTTAGTCTGATTGTTGTTTTATTTTCTTGATTTTTTGTTTTTGTTATTATTGTAATATAACAGTAACTTACATCAGATTTTAACTATAAATTATTATTTATGATGCAATTTAAATCTTAATATTTCTAATAAAAAATTCATTTAAATTTGTGATCAATTGTTTTTTTTTTTTTTTTTTTATTTTATTAAAATAATTAAAATCGATTTGACGATTGACATTTGTGAATCGCTTCGCTTTCAAACGTCATACACTCAATATTTTATTTAAATAAACAAATTGTTTTGATCTTTTTATTATAAAATAATAAAAATAACATAGGAATGCGTTAATAGAGTTTAAAAGTTTTTTTTTTTTTTTATTATGAAAATTAATTAATTTATAGAAAAATAGACAATAAAAATCTAAATCTTCCTGTGTTTCTAATATTAAGAATGTAAATTGATTTTTGATTTCTAGACAGTACGGAAATTTACTAATTTGACATTTGTCATCGTTATAGTTCTACATACAAAGTTTTTTGAGAAATTAATATGAAATTTTTAATTGAAAATAAAAAAATTAAATAATCAATATAACCTTGAAATATAGATGTAATTATTTTTAATATATATTTAATATTTCAATTTAATTTCATATTTGGTTTGGTGTTATAATCTATATCCTATATCCAATTAAAAAAATTCAAACTCAATGAAACTGTAAAATGAAGTATTATATAAGTTAAAATGAGATGTATTCACAATAGATTTTACTTAGCATTTAACTGTCTATTAATTTTCATATTATGGTGAAAAATTTTATCTATTGTGAATAATTTTATAAAACGATGTAGGATTACTTTGAAAACTTTGTAATTATCGGTTTAAAATTTCAAATTTTAAAGATCAAAATAGTTAATAACGATTATTTTTAAAAAATGTATGAGTTGTAAAGAACAATATACACTTAATTTTTTTTTTTTTAGATTAAATGTTTAATTTATTTCCTTCATTTATAAATAACTACATTTCAAAATATAATATATATGTAATACATAATTCAATTATTATAATTAAAACGAGGAAGAGTGTAGTAGAGTAGACTGTATTAACTCTGGGATACCCGTATGACCGTAACATATACATTATATCATCCGGTTAATTACTTTTGGCAAAATTTCAAACATTCAGCTTTATTAGGTGTAGAGTAATGCTCACATAAAAGGAGTTGTATGGCAGCTACTCGAACCTTTGCAGTAGACCAACCAAATTTTGCAGTAACTTTGGCCATTACACTAAACTATTTTTGACAAAATTGCAGACATCCAGCTTCATTAGGTGTACTGTAAAGCTCATATAAAAGAAGGAGTTGTATGGCAGCTACTCGAACCCTCTGCAGTAGACCAACCAAATTTTGCAGTAACTTTGGCCATTACACTAAACTATTTTTGACAAAATTGCAGACATCCAGCTTCATTAGGTGTAGAGTAATGCTCATATAAAATAAGAAGTTGTATGGCACCTACTTGAACCCATGGACCAAAATGACTGGATTTAAATAGCGATGACGAAAAAGGAATTTGCGAAAATTTCAAGATCCTAGCTCCTTTACTTTTTGAGTTATGGTGATGAGGGACGGACGGACAGACATACATAGCTAAATCAATTTATTTTTCGATTCTGATCCGATCCATACACTTGAGTCTATATCTACCCCCCCCTCTTTCTCTGCGTCACAAACGTAATGGCAAATTTTTTATACCCTTGAACTATATAGTCATACGGCTATAAAAAAAGGAAATAGTTATAGTGACATTTTTAATTTTACCGTAGTAAAAAAATGGTGTTAAATGTCACTTCAATTCGAATTTATTAGTTAGAATAAAAATAATATTATAAAATAAAAATTTTTAAAAAATGATGTAGGGTGAACAATTTAAATTAAATTAGTAAGCATAAAATTTATTAATTAGAATTATATAATGCAGAATTAAAAATACAAATAGCAAATATAAGAATAACAAGTGATGAAAAAAAACCAAGGGTTTTTAAAAAAGCACATTTTCAAAATAATATAGTGTTTCAAACTAAGTATTATATCGGAATATAATGTTGAAGCTTCAATATTAACGTTTAATTTAGGAAATATATACGTTGGTGACTAAGTAACTGCTTACCTATAATAACAGTAAATTTTTAAGTCCTAGTAGCCCCTGTATGGGGAAGGTTGCCAAATTTCTCAAGGATATAATGCTCACTACTCCCCTTCCCCCAAACTTTTTTAGGTTCTAGGAATTAAATTGTGAATTCCACCAAAATTTGGAATTTTTCTTAGAATTTTACTATTTAGGCAAAAATAGATAAAACTGAGAGACACTTTCTTCAATTTAAAGAACCCCTTTTAAATTTAAGAAAAACCTTTAACATATGTTAAAATATAATGTTAGACCTTTAAATTTTGTATATTAAGCAAAAAATATTTAAACAGGTATTCAAGTTACATGTGTTTTTAAAAAAGCAAAATTTCAGTTTTTGAGCCTTTATAGCTCCTGAACATGGGGCTTGACAAAAAAATTTTGTTAACCGACTCCTACTAATTTCTGAGGATCTAACTTCTCCCAAAATTTCAAGACCCTAGCTTGAACCGTTTAAAAGATATGTGGCGCCAAAAATTTTGCAAAAATTGAGTTTTGCACAGTGGTAAATTTTAGTACCGTATGGCAACCCTAAACATATAGGCAAAATATATTTGTAAAGTCTATAAAAGCAGCTCGCTTCAACCGTTTTTCAATTGAAAATAAACCTATCAGAACTCTTGTTATGTCAATTTAAATATAGGGCTTTTTCGGAATTTGCAGGGGCTGTAGCTTCGTCACCCTTCAACATTAAGAAAAACCTTTGACACATGTTGAAATATTATTATAGTGCTTTGAATTTTGTATATTACTAAAAAAAAATTTGGACAGGTATTCAAGTTACAGGTGTTTAAATATAGCAAAATTTCAATTTTCGAGCCTTTATAGCTGCAAAACAGGGGACGTGAAAAAAAAAATTTGTTAACCGACTTCTACTTATTTCAAAGGATCTAACTACTCACAAAATTTCAAGACCCTAGCTTGAACCGTTTAGAAGATATGTGTGGCCAAAAATTTTGCAAAAATTGAGTTTAGCATAATGGTAAATTTTAGTACCGTATGGCAACCCTAAACATGTGCCTTTTAAAAATTTATAAAGTTTATAAAACCAGCTATCTTTTGCCGTTTTCAGATTGAAAATACACTTAATAGAACTTTTGTTATCACAATTTGAATACAGGGATTTTCCCAACTTTGGGGGGCTTCAGCTCCCTAACAGGTGGGGCTACAGAAAAAAATTCTTCTACGAAATTATTTTTTTTGTAATACCTACTCGTGGTTAAAATTTCTTTTCTATATTTCGAACGATGTAAAAGTTTTTGTAAACATACGGACGGACAGACGGACAGACAGACAGACGGACGGACAGAGTGAAACTATATAGGCACATTTTTACAAAATTTTTTTGAAAATGTGCTAAAAAGGTGGGAATAAACTAGACAGGATTAGAAGTCAAGATTTTAATAACCTCAGAAACTTGTTTAGTTTAATTTTAAATATTAACTTTATAAATATTAACAGTTAGTAAACGCACTCTTTAATAAAATACTCTGATTTAATTTTATAATATATAAACTAATTAATCATTATTGTTGTTGTTAAATAATGTATTAAATACTTTTGGGAATTCTTGGGAGAGTTGTTTTCTGGCAGACAAAATCAAACTTCAATAATAGTACCTCATTTTTAAAATATGGAACTGGAAACTTTTTGAATATGCATATATAAATTAAATTATCACTGCACAGACTGCAAACGTAATATATTTTTCCAATCAGAGATTGAATAAAAGGAAGTCGATTCTCAACTGTGTCAACTGTCAACAAATTCATTATTTATTATAAAGATGATTTAATTTCTAATTATATTACATTGAAATTTATTAACAAATTTATTAGAGTATATATCTTCTGAATTAACTTGTCTAAAGTCTTTTAGGACATTAAAATTTTAGCTGCAGGTACCGTCTAGACCTTGAAATTGTAGTCGGTTCATAGTTAGAATTATAGAAATTAAAGGATCTTTGACTTTCTTTTTTTTTAACTGAACAAATATATGAATCTCCGGAAAGTGTAGAATCAAATGTTTCGATATTTTTCATTGATATTCTAAAATAATCGATAATATTCAATTAAATTTATAATAAATAAATAATTAAATAATTTCTACAATATTATAAAAATATAATAAAAAGGTAATGTAAAAATATTATATAAAAAAAAAACTAATATTAATTATAATAAGTTTTTTTAATATAAATAAATATTAAAATAATAACCGTGAAAATTAATTAAATTAATATCTATTTTTGTATTCCTATAGGTATAAGCCAAATGTATTGCGCATTTTGTATTCAAAAATTACAGTTAAAGCTGAATACTAATTCATGACTTCTTGATTTAAATAATGCTTCTTAGTAGACTCATATTTTTCTAAAGTATCAAAGAATTCCATGCATTAAAGACAATGTGTATAGGAACTGTAGGTAAGTAGATAAGGTTGTGATTTTCACCAGCCCGAGTGAAGGTCAAAATTAGTACAAGATTACGCTATTTTGATCTCACTATGATGCGTTTTTATTTCGGTTTTATATTCAACCTGTAGATTTTGGATATGAAATCAGTTCTTCGATTTTGTGTTTAGAAAGCTTGTTAAAGTTGTAAAAGAACGCTTGACCGAGTAAGACGACTCTGACTAGAGCCGCATATCTGCTAAGACCAAATTTTTTTTTAGACCTATTAGACCTCACTGATCATAAATCCCTTGATCATTATGTCCAGTTAAACCTGTGTCTACTGACTATCTTTAATATAATTAAAATAAAACGAACTTTTTCAACAAATTCAATTTGTAATATTACATTTTGAATCAAATTTTTAAATCAATGACATTTGAATCAATCAATATTTAATATAGTAAAAAGCTTTAATATAGTAAAATTAAATTTTTTTTTTTAATCGAATCAATATTAAATTGGAAATATAAAAATGCGGAATTGATATTTTTGTTTTTTTGATTATAATTGAATGGAGGGTAAACAGAACAAATAAATAAAGAAACTCAAATAATCAATAACATCTTCTTTATATAATAATGATTGATTATATATTTATATAAGATACTAATATTATATTCAAGTAGTACATTAGCACTGGATCCTTTCTTCCAAGGATATTGATAGTATCAAATGATGATATATATTCTACAATTTATAATATTGTTCTAAAAATAGTACTAGGAAATTAGTTTCTATTTTAAGTTAAAAAAAAATTGTACTCAATTAAATGGAAAAAATTCATTAATATGTAGGAGGGTAAATTGAAGAGGAGGAAAACTTTAATAATATTTTAATTTAACCTAATTGAATTTATATTTTTATTTAATTAATTGTAAAATATGAAGGAATTATTAAATTCTATCTTTCGAAGTATTATGTGTTAAGGAGAATAATTGCAACAGTATAAGTAGGGGATATTTTAAAATTGGCGAAGTCCAAAGTGCGTTTAGAGCTTTTGACTGTTCGAACAAATGAAATAGTCTCGTTGAGATCTCGCAGTAGATTATACCTCCTGTAAAAGGTGCCAAAATTTTTCGGGGATTTATTATGACTTTAGAAAATTAAAAATGTAAAAATAATGAAAAATCCCATATGTTAAGATTAAATAATTAAACTTGATAAGTTTATACTAATCTTATATTAGAAATGAAGTATTCCCCTATTTTAAAAATTTTTTTAAAAATATTTTGTTATCAATTTTTTTAATAGCTTTTAATTCAAAATCTCACATACATATGAACTCTCTGAAATATTTATGAAAATTATAATTGAGGGGTTTTTACAGTTTGTTAAAAATTCTGGGTATTCCTAATTCTTACAATATTTCTATAATTACAATTATCTCTATTAATGGTATGAATATTTAATAAAATATTGTTTAATATTATTTATGACTTTAATTCTTTTTTTAAATGAAATAAAATCGAAAACAAAAGTTCATGATTTTGGGAAGTACCCGACTTAAAAAAAATACATTCCAACCTTATGTATTCCGAGTAATATTGAATTCATCGCCAAAAGATTTTTTTAAAAGGTGATAGGTTTACTAAAAACTTCATAAGTCTCAAAAAAAATTGCGGTTTGCAACTTTTTGGAAACTCTTAAGTAGCTTTGACTTTGGAAGTGCACATATGAAAGGTAAAGTTTCCACAAATGAAAATAGGGCTTCAGATTATAAAAATGCTCAAAAATATTCACTCAAAATTGAAAAAAAAATTTTTTTAACTCACTTTCTTACTTTTTTAACTCAAAGGTAACCCACTCCAATTTCCAAATCATTTCTACTCGAGTTTGTCTTTAATTTAAGAATTTGGTAAAAATTAGTTGAACTCAAAAAACTTGAAATTGAAAGTCTGTGACCGCGGATTCTCCATAAAAAATTAACTTTGTTGCATTTAATATCAACGATTGCCTTGAAGGCTATTTTATAAAAATGAATACAGTACATTACAAATTTCATTTTTTTGGAACCCCCAAGTGCTATTCCTTGAAAATTTTAATTATAACCATTGAATATACTATCAAATTATAATTAAACTTATTAATATTTATAAATACAATCACCAGCTGAGTAATGTTTAAATTTGAAAAATCCCTACACTTTTTCGTGAATCCTTAAATCCTTCAATACATACACATATATATGTGTATATATATATCATGATTCATTGAATTGTTTATTTTATCATAATTTTATTACCTTGAACAATTTTGAAATCTTTTTATAAATTTTATTTAAATAAGGTATTGAACTTCATGACATAATTTATATTATATTTAATTTAATATTTATTTATACATCTTTTATAAAATCTTTTAATGTATTAGTTCTATACTGTCAAAATTAATTAAGGTCATTATTAAATCATATGAAAATTTATTCGTTAGAATTACGCAAAGATGAAAAATCTAAGAATAAAAATATTGTTACTAATGTAAGAAAAAATTGCCTTTAATAGAATGAAAATTAATTTTTCAAGGAAAATTGAAAAATTTTAAGAAAAATGGAAAATTGGCGTCTAAAAGAAATGGATTTTGGTTTTTTTTTTTAGATAATGTAATATACATTTGGGATTTCATCATAATCTAGACGCGTTTTCAATTGTGTCTAGATTGTATTTAATTTATTTTTTTTATTAAATGACTTTAAAAAAAAAATTCCGAAGGTGAAATAAAGATTAAAAATGATTGTTGTTAAGGTAAATTGAAGGATTTTTAATAAAATTAAAATTTTATTTAGATGATGCAAGAATATATTGGGTTTGAAAACAATTAATATTACATCATTCCAAAAAGGCGACTTGAACAAAATTTATAAAATAATTGAAGTTGATCGCCCTGACGCTTTTATCAGTTCAATAATAAAACTATGTAATCTAAGAATTTATTGAATAACATGGGAAAGAAAATTTGAAGAAAACCTAATGTGAGTTATAAGAACGAATTAAAAATTCAAGAAGATTTTCAAGTAGAAAAGGTTTACCAGAAATGACGATTTTCGATTGGCTCTTATAGTTCACAGATAATTTTTTTCAAAATTTTTATATGTAAGTAATAAAATCAATTTAAAATTAAAATCAGGTAACCTAGGCAACCTATATGCTATATAGTAAAAATTTAGTTATAGTAGTAAATTTAGTATATAGTAAAATATTTAGTCCACCAGTGTTGTAGGACAAATTTTTCTTCAAATACATGAAATATATATAAAAATACGTATAAAAAATATTTTTTTAATTGGTTTTTATAGCTCACAAGAGATTTTTGTAAAATTTCCTATAAGTTAGAAAAATCAATCAAAGTTAAATAAGGATATCATCTAAGGCAATGTAATACTTCAAGATTTCTTATGAATACAGTAGTGTTACAAGACGAAACCCTCCAAGGAACTTAACATTAAAAAAAAAAATAGCTTTAATTCTGATCAACTAAAATGTGGCTAGACCCTAAATCTCTCGATTCCAAATTATTTTATAGTAAAATAAAAAAAAAAAACCTAAAAGGTTAATAAATTTTGAATATAGCGCATATTATGATGTCACATATTTTCACACAGTTATTGAATATTGATTTAATCAGACACTAAACCAGACATTAGTCTGATTATAGACATTAAATGACAATAAAATTGAAAGAAAGGTTAGCGGCTAGGTAATTGTATATTTATACAGTTATTTTGCATGGATATTGATTAACTTTTTTCAATACTAGAATTGTAAACACCCTTTGTAATCTATCTTATACCTAAATATCTTAAACAGCATATTGATTTAATATAAAGTTACAGCTGTGTAAATTTTCTGGATATTTATGTCAATTGCAAATGTTTTTTTAGGTTATTAAAAGGTCTGAAATAATGTTTTTGAGTTCAATGACGTTTTAATTGTAATTACTATGGATCAAAAGTTTTAATTAAATTCGAATTAAATACGAATGATTTATTATTCACCTTTTTATATTATTTCGATGCAGGGTCAGAGTTCATCCATTTTAAAATATTTACGTGGAGCATAAGTCCCATTACAAGTGGGTCATAAGTCCCTTTAGATTTTAGGTCACTTTAGAACTTTGGTTACAAAATCAGGATTACCATTTTTGCAAAATAGCCTTTCAAAATGTAGTTTAAATGTAAAAATATGGTTGTTTTCATAATTTTGGAAAAAGGGAATATTCAGATTACGAATCCAACCCCAAAATGTGTATACGTCACTGATATTATGTAATTAAAATTAATATATTTTTTAATATTACTAATAATTTTTAAGAACTGTATAAGGAAGTTATGACCAACCACGCCAAGTCAAAACTCCCAGGGTCATGAGTCCCCTAGGGAGTTATGGCTCACTGATATGATTTATAAATTCCTTAGGGATTAATATAGGGATTCCTAAGAGACTGGGAGTTCTGACCCTGCACCATTATTTCAATCTGAAACAATTCGCTCCCTAAAGTCTTTGAAGGCAAGTCTTAAAAGGTTAAAAGTCTTGAATGGTTTTATATTTAACCAAATTTTTTAAACTACACTTATATTAATAAATTTATATTCAAGTGTTGAATATCACGTGATTTTTATAATTGAACAGGGCATTAATTGATGATAAATTTCCCTGCATTCCTTAAATACCAACTAGCAATAAAAAATTGATTTAAGTAATAAATTTTATTTAATTAAATTATGAAATTTATTTATATACGCTTTATACAACAAAAAAACCCTTATGACCTTTTAAACTATCATTGATTTATATATATATATATATATATATATATATATCTCATTTATTTGCTAACAGATTGGGTACTTAAAAGCCACTTAACTCTTTTATAATTTGCATGATAAAAAAATATTAATTAATTTTTATTAGCTAAATTAGTATTTCTATTGATAAATAGTCGAAAGTATTGACAAAAACTGAAACTAAAAACTAATTTATGAGTACAATATGAATCCGATATAAAATTATAAAATTGTTTTGTATATAGTAATGAACTCAAGTTAAATAACTCTTATTCATTCTATGTGTATTTCAATTTTTTTGGAGAATTTGGGCTGATGAAATTTAGCACATTTTTTAATAGAGAGATTTTTTTGGCACGCATTTATAACGTGATTTTCTAATATTTGTATTCTTATTTCAATTCGAATTGTGTATTTCTATCTCTTTTTTATTTTTTTTGTACTTATTTTGTTAAATTAGGTTCCTAAATTAGTACATGTCAAAAAAAAAATTTGAATTTGATCGTAATTTAAGTGATTCAATCAATAAAAGAGTCAAAAATTAAATAAAAATGGGAATTTGGAGAAAAAACTGAAGAATATTCTTATTCTAATTTTAATATGTAATTTGTTTAATATATTTGGAGAGATTCCTTCGATATATTGAAATATTTCTTAGTTATCATGGTAATTCATTATTATTTTTAATATGCGTATGAAAACTTACGTAATAATAATTTAACTAACGATACCTGAATGCTAAGTAACACAGATTGAGATAGTATTTTTGCCGTGCTAAGGAAAAGAGTCGTAAGCGCCAAAAGCAAATTTTCAGAATAATGTAATATTTGACATCAGATAAATGTCTCAAAACTTTGTACTAAGAAAAAATGTCACATATCTCGTTGCAAATTCATTTAAAACTAATAACTAATATGTCGCATCTACCTCTAAGTCGTATCTATTTCTAAGCTTTAATAATTTAATAAATCTAGTATTGCTTAGCAAAAAAGTCGTATGTCCAAATTAACTATGAACGCCTAATACTATTTTATGTCTAGTATGTTCAAAAAATAGTTTTTCTTTATTTAACATATTTATTTTTCAAAAATTCGAAAATAATACAACATAGCGATTCGCGAATATTTAAACAATAAAAGTTAAATTACCTAAAATTAAGAAAATGTGGAAACGACTTTCTTTCTTAGGCCGGCAGATTTTTCCTTCTGTTCTTCACTCACAAAATTGACATAATTAATATGATCTATTTAATAAATGATTAATAATCATTTACCATATTCAAAAAACTATTAAAAGTTTGAGCATATTCGAGAATATGAGCTTTTGATATTAATATTAAAAAATTGACACTTCAAGCCAGGCTTTAACATGGCGCTATGAATTAAGTTAAGAAAAGAACTAATTTAGAAAAATTTTAAAATGAAATAGTTCAGAAAGTTTTTTTCTTTACTTATTACACTTTTGAGAGATTCAAAATTAATTTTTTCGAACATAAAATTCGAAATTAATTTTTTTTGAACTTAATTCATTTCGTTTTTTATTATACCATTTAAAAATAGGAAGATCCTAAAGCCTCCATGACTTTTTCATGCAAGCTTAAAACATGATCCTTGATTGTTTAACTTTAATTATTTTTATATATTACATTGACTAATAATTTGTTACTCACTAAACTAATTATAACTGTAAATGACGATTCAATCAATTAATTATTATAGTTATCTAATTGATAATTCAATTAATTATTAAAAATTTTCTAAATGATCTTTTAGTTAAGACTCATACTAAGGGTCGTTATTATAGAATTAATTTTTTTTAAAACATTCAAGGGTCGTTATTATAGAATTAATTTTTTTTAAAACATCCTAATTTTAAACTATCTGTTACAACAGCCTTATACAATTATTTTTACATTAAATATCATGTTATTATTAATATAAAACTAATATTACTTGAATCAACTAATTAAATTAAAAATAGCTAAAATACATAATTTGAATTTAATATTTATTAAAATAAAAAAGTTCAGGATAAATTCAGTTTAATGTTGCGCCTAAATGTATGCAATATTTTTTAATCAAATTTCTTTTTTAAAATTTTATTAATAAAATTCAATTGATTAAATGAAAGACCTGTTATTAATATAATTACATTTTTTTCAAAAATACAATAAAAATTAATAGAAATAGTCATCAAATATAAATTCAAATTCTAAAATTAATAATTCTTTTTTAAAATAAATAAAAAATATCTAGTATTAGCAACAGTTCAAAAACTATAATTTTGTAAGCAAAAAAAAGAAATATTACATATAATTTTACAAAATATATGTAATTTATTTTCTATTATTAATACAAATCAATCTTTTTTATTAATTTTTTTAAAATTTCTAACATAGTGCGTAGTAACTATTCTCCGAGCCGACGTTATTGTAGAGTTATATTAAGAAATTACATTTCAAATCAAATTATATATTCTTCTTTTTATTTTTTTATATCCTATTTCTCTAAGTATTTTAAATTAATAATTTATAAATTTCTATGTTATTTTTATATAATAACTTACCAACATGTGACAGTCCAGAAAGTTCTGAGTCTGAAATAAAATTATAAAAAAGTTATATTAAAAATTAATTAAAGAAATGAAATAATCATTTATTGAAATATAGTTGTTACTTTTGTACAGCTACTAATAATAACGAAAAAAAGCCGGTATATTTCTTTTCAATTTGTTTCTAACCAATATATACAATAATAACAATTAATTTTAAATGTCCTTTACCTTGTCCTCAACTATTTTTAAAATCAAAGACAAAATAACATTAGAAAAAAAAAAACTATTTTCCGATCAATAAATTTTCATTTAAGTTTTATTTGGAAAAATTAATTTGTATTTGTAATAAAAACGTCATGACTTTATCCAAGGATGAGACACTTTTATAACAAATACCATTAATAGAAAGGGTAGGTTGCTTGTCTATTATTTCAATGTTAGTGGGTGTTTTGGACTAACCGGTGAACTTAATTATAATTAAGACGTGGTCAATTCTTATTTATAAAAATTTTAAAGTTTTTTAGTTGTATATCTACTTTTTCTATATTCTTTTTATACATTAATATTTGATTTAAATATAATCGAATAACTATATTTATAATTTGAAATTAATTAAGTACTTTAAATATAATATGGATGAACTTTAAATATTAATAAAAACAAAAGAAATTAAAATTATTATTTAGAAAAAAGGTAAAAAACTTAAAATTTAAGAAAATACTTTTTATTGCCTAATATCTTAATTTTAAAATATTTCCTATAATTGAACTAATATTTTATTTATAAAAATCTAAACTAACTTAAAAATATGCAATAATTGGCATTTTTTTGCTCTATTTTTATTAAAAACAAAAATTATTGTAAAATTTAAACTGTTTTATAAAATATTGCATACATTTAGGCTGATACAATAAAATAAAAAAAACTTCAAAGCTTTAAGATTCCTTAATCAAAAAAAATAATCAACAAAGTTTTCTTCTAGAATCAAAAAGCTTTTGTTCAATTTGAAAAGTTTTATTTTATTTTATATTTTTCAAATTTTAATTCCGTTGAAAACTTTTCCTTCGTGGTGAATTAAAAACTTTGAAAAGCTTAAAGGTGGAAAACGGTACATTTTTGCATGATATAATATCAATAAACTTATATAGTGATATAAATTATGAACTACCTAATTGTTTTAACAAATTTATGTATTTAAAATGTGTGTCACAATGATAAAAAAAACTATCTTATCCAAAAATATATTTACCTTCATTGATAAGATTTGTAATACTCTCCTCATTTTCTATGTCACTCCCATTTCCGGTTTCTGTAAATAAATGTAAAATAAAAGATATTAGTTAAAAATATTTAAATATTTAATATTTATGTAATATTTATATAATTTATCGACGGTAAGAATAAAGTTTATAATTTTTTAGAAAATTTTTTAATGCAAGGGAATTCGATACTGTAGATTAACTTCAATTTTTTTATCTTAATAATTTTTAGAATTTTTATATATTAACGTATTTTAACGTCAAGTGGGTATGAAATAACTCGAAGATAATAATAGCTTATCTAATGAGTTATTTTATTATGAGAGTAGCTCATTTATATAATAAGCGAGATCAGACTAAGATTTGGAATTAAAAACAGCTACCATTCTTTGAAAGAATCTATACAAATTAACAGCACTTTAAACTTTATATATGATTGTGATTTTTTGCAGTATCTTCAGTATCTTACACATATAAGAAACTTGTAAGTATATATGTACTTGAACAGTTCTACAAATTTTTATAATACATTATAATTGACACAATTATTAAGTAAACTATATTAAGTAACGTTTATATCAAATAATGTTTATTTTGTATTAAATACGATATTTCTACGATACTATCATTAAAAAATGTATATACACAAAAATATTTATTATATAAATTATAAATTGTATATATATACAATATATAAGTTATTTATATTTTTTAATATTGATTTACCCCCAATGAATTTAAGTACATGTTGACTTAAATTTGTTGATCTACTTAAAATGTAAAAAATAGGTGTTAAGTGATTGTAAAAAAACGTAAAAATTTTAAAAGTTTTAAATTATGTATTATTCTAATACAATTTTTAATACTTTTTAATGCTTCAATTGATTTTCTTTAATTTTCTAATAATTACATTTCCAATACATAGTTTTTAAAAATTATTTTAAAAATGTTTACAAAGTTCAAAGGAACTTAAAGTGTTTGCTGTTCTAATTTGACTTGATTTACTAATTAAATATGGTAATAAAAAGTGATTATATTTTACAATTTAATTTTTAACAAATAACTTATTAAATAGTTTATTAAAAACATTACGATTGAATAGGAATTCCTTGAATGAAGTCTCACTATGATATGAAAATATTTATAAATTTAAAATTAGATTCTTTATTTGGAGTAATTATAATTTAACTTAACACAAAAGAAGTATTTTAAAAAATTTATATAAGCTTTGTAAACTTTATTCTTAAATTAAATTATTAGTTAAATATTTTCAAAATCAATTTATTAAATGGAGATCAACATTTACCAATATGATAAACTGCAAAATTGAATAAAATTTTAAACGTTTAAATAAAAAGGTTTTTTTTTTCAAATTTTCATTTATTTTAACTTTTTAAACTTTTTTTTAAAGCTTATAATAAAATTTTTTAAAGCTTTCATAAATATATTCAACAACTTTATTAATCGTTATTTAGTAAAACTTTTTAAAGCTTTATTTCCATAGAATTTAAAATTTAATAACGATGATGATAGAAAATAATCGCATGAGATATTTTTTAACAATATTTAATATTAAATATTACCAGAATACATTGTAGCAATGAGTTGCCTTAAAGTATGCAATTTTTTAAATTTAATTATATATACAATAATCCGTAATAAATGATTAAAAAAATATAATATATACTTATTAAAAATGAATTTAAGAGTACAAAATATGGGTTATTACTAGTTCTCTTAGTAAACTAAATTTTAATTAAGATATTGTATATATACTTTTAAATTAAATTAAAAAAAGATGGAGGATTTTATAATAAATAATTGATAATGATTTTGTGTATCTTGTGTAAAGTATATTATATACATATATTGATTAAGTAAGTATTCAGTAAGTATATAATATTTTTTTTTTTTATTTAATTCAATACTTTATCTTACAGTTCATTTTAACAAATAAAAATAGCAAAATTTATATACTAAAATAATTCATATTTTTAAATAATAATGAGAACAGAAAAAAAAAGTTGATAATTAAATCATTTTATTGCACATATAGGCAAGTGTCGAATGATTAGTTGTGGCAAACAAAAGTCATTACAAAAATTTTAATTATTTAAATTATTACATATATAACATTATTTAAATGATCACATATATAACATTATTAAACAAAAGTTAATCACATCATTTATTCCAATGAAATACAAAAAACACTTAATCTTATTTCCATTTCCTTATATATATATGTACTTATATGACAGACTTACACTCACTTATTTGATTACCTTAAACAAATCTTCTACATTCACTGAGATGTAACTTAACAGCCAAGATTTAATTTTATTTAAGAATTGTGAGAGAATATTAATATCTCTAATTTCATGAGGTAGTAGATTACAAATTTTAGGATTAAATTAAGTAATTTAATAAATTTAACAAAATTCCTTAATTAAATTAGTTATTTCAAAAGTTAGGGCAATATAAATCAGGTATAACAGGTATCATCAATTAAATATATAAAATTTTGCAAAACCTATTTGTTCCTTGATTTCTCCATGATTTAAAAAACATTTTTTCTTTCTATCATATAGGTATTTTGTATTTTGAATAAAATTCCAAATAAATTAAATAATTTAATTTAATTAAAATATTATTTTACTTTAAGTTTGTTGTTAAATGTAAACAAAATCAAAAGACATATATATAAGATTAATTTTAATAAATAACACGTGCTTAAAATATTTAATTTTATTTTATTTGTACATATAATAAATAATAATATTTTTAACACATATTAAATTAAATATTTAAAATATTTAATATTCATATTCAAGTTCATTCTAGATAAAACTAACATTTAAACCAATATTAAAACTAGTTACAAATTACTATTAGCTTTTTGGAGCTTAGAATAGAACAAAACGAGGACAATTTATTGAAATCCAATGAAAGTAAAGAAAGTTCAAGGAAATCCCATTAAAAGCTCTTCCGAATACATAAAATTAGATAAGAAGTAAATAAATGTACTTGAAGTAAGTAATCTTACAAGGTAAGATAATCTTAACTTAATTCTGTTTTATTTCAGATAGAAGAAGCTTTTCCCAAAATAATATTCAGACATAAACTTAATTAATTTTTTTTTAAATCTAAAAGTACTTCATCACTTTTTCTGCTTTTTTAAAAGTTTATTTAAACTTGAACGATAAGATGATAAAGTGTATAACTACCTAAGAATTTTTTTAAAATAAACTTTGAATTCACCTTGACTATATGACAACAAAAAAAAACGTTTTGAAGAGATGATTTATATATATATATATATATAAGTATACCTAAATATAATAATTATTATTTTATCACTTCTTATCATTTCAAGTTTTGTTTTTTACATTTTATAAAGAGCTAATTTGAGCTTGATAAGTTGTTTTATTATTATTATTTTTTTTTTAATTATACAATAAATTGTATAATACAAATATAAGATGGTGCAGGGTCAAAACTTCCAGGGTCATAGCAGTGAGCCATAACTTCCTAAGGGACCTGGGAATTTTGACTCAGCGTGGTGGGTCATAACTCCTTTATAAAATTCTCAGCAGAGAGGTTATTAGTAATATTAAAAAAAATATTTACTTTTATTATATAATATTAGTGACGCGTATACATTTTGAGGTTGGATTCGAAATCAGAGTATTTATTCCCTTTTTCCAAAATTAAGAAAACAACAAGCTTCGCATACATGAATTCATAAATACTCTGTAAAAAGGGTCAACTTTTGATTTTTTAACTAAATATGTTTCCTAATATAGTACCTCGAATATATAAATATATAAATACATATTGTTGTACATCTAATATTTTACTTATTTATAGTTTTATATTATTATCATACTTTAAATTATATAGATCATAAACGACTTTCAGAAATTATTTCAAAATTTTGACTTTAAAAAGTTACGCGCAATCACACAATTTAAGTTATATGATTTTATAACTCAAAATTTAGTAAAGAGAGTTATAATTCACTTAATGGGTCATAAATCCCTAAATGAACTAATAATTTAATAAAGGGAGTTATAACTCACTTAATGGGTCATAAGTCCCTTTACGGTGAGTTTTAAGTTCCCACTTGCAAAGGGGTCATAGGTGCCCACTTGTAAAGGGACTTATGTCCCACGTAAATATTTTAAAGTGTTTCATATTCCCTGAGGTACTTATGACCTGGGAGTTTTGACCCTGCACCATACAAGGTACTTTATTATGGCATATTAATATGTAATTAAATGTTCATTTAGTATAAGATCAGATGTTTCAAAAATTATATTTTAAAGTTCTATTTTAAAATTCTTAAAATAGATCAAATAGAACAAGATTAATATTAATATATTTGAAATTATTGCATCATATTTGATAACAGAATGTTCCAAATGTTCCAAATTTGATAAAAGGTAGAAAAATACATGAAACTTCCGTTATGTCATTTAATTTAATTATACTTTAAACGAGGAAGAGTAGACTGTGTCAACTCTGGGGTACCCGTATGATCGTATTACAAACATTATATCATTCAGTTAATTACTTTATTAAAGTAATGCTCATGTGAAATATGGCAACTACTCGAACCCACCGCAGTAGACCAACCAAATTTTTCATCATAAAACTAAACCAGTTTTGGCAAAGATTCAGACACACAGCTTCATTAGGTGTAGAGGTAATGCTCATATAAAAGAAGAAGTTATATTGCAGGTACTTGAACCCACTGCACTACCCCAACTAAATTTTGCACAAACTTTGGTCATAAAACTAAATCAGTTTTGGCTAAATTTCAGAGATCCAGCTAAAATAGGTATGGAGTAATTCTCATATAAAAAAGAAGTTATATGGAAGGTACTCGAACGCGTCAACCAAAATGGCTGGATTCAAAAGCGATGACGGCTTTTGCATAAAAACAAATTTGTGAAAATTTTAAAATCCTAGCTGTTTTCTTTTTTGAATTATCGTGCGAAACGATATGGACGGACGGACATACATAGCTAAATCGATTTATTTTTCAATTTTGTTCCGATCCATACCTTTGAGTCTATATTTAGCCCCCTTCCTTCTCCTCGTCACAAACGTAATGGCAAATTTAGTATACCTTTTTCACCTATAGTCATAAGGGTATAAAAATTAACAAGGCTTCAACTTTCAATTAAATTAGTTTAAATTGTCGTGAAATCAAGATTATGTTAAATTAAACAGTAAGTTATTGGGAACTGTTTTAATTAGGAAAAAGAATTAAATAGTTAGTTTATGTTATTATAAAATGCTAAGGCCTCAGGCATCTAAGACCTGTGTGTGCTAAATTCCAGGGTCTCTATATGCTCACTTAAATAAAAATATAGAATTATGGGGCATATTAAGAAGCAAAATGTTAATATTCTTCTTAAATTTGAAACTAAATCATACACATATACATTATTAACTTTGGAGAATATAACATAATTTCACAAGTGAGATGAGTGCATGACAGACGAATTTACATAAGCCATTTCCAGATGATACGGATAGTTAAAATTTTGGAGCAAGAGAAAAGATGTTCTCAGAATATAAAAATCAATGCATGTATTTATATTTAAGAATTTTCAGATTTCAAGTCAATTGCTACATAGGACAGTATACAAAGCAGTATTAGATATTATAAGATATATTATGTAGATCCTCTTAAATTCAGTACTATTAATGAAATACACTGATATGTAAAGTAATAGAATATAATTAAAAAAGGTTTGATTTATATTTGTGTATCTGTGAGTTGTAAATATTAATTAATTATTTTATTTTTATCCGTTATTTGATTCTAAAAATTTAAACTTAAGATACAGAACTATGAAAATAGTCTTTTTCGAAAAGGTAATGAGAGCAAATTTTGTTTATAAACTGATTTTGGATTTTAATATTATAATATTATCAAGTTTCCAATGGCTGCTATACTATCTTCGACATGGATACAAAAAATGAAATTACTAGATAATATTTTCATTTAGAATTCCACTTATAGTAAAATGGTTGGAATAATGAAAATTTAGCCCATCGAATTCAAATTCTGGTATTGTTATTATAATTCAGCAGTTTAACAAAAACACTAACAAAGTTTAATCAGGTTCAAATGACACTAAATTTGAAAAAAGTTAACTGTACCAACTAAATCTTAGATGGGGGCTATGAACTTACTAACTCTTAAATCAAAAATGAACTCATAACCAATATTTTTGGATCTTAGTTCATTATAAAATAACCTATAAGCAATAAGATTAACTGGCTCTTAAAAGATATAAATTAATCACCAAAAATATTTTTCGAAATTTTGGAGTTTAATTCATATGAAATTTCCAGATTCTAAAAATGAGTTAAGCCTCAAAAAAAATTAATTAATTCCCAAAATTTTTAAAAATATTGGGTATTAGTTCATTTTTGTAAAGCAGAGTTAGTGACTTGGGGGTTAGTTCGTAGAACGCACTTAAATAGCAATTAAAGGTACATTATTAAGCTGATATACAATTTTAAAGTGAATTCTGTGATTTTTTAGAACAACCAAACTAGTTTATATAAAAGTAAGTATACAACTAAAATTTTAAACAATTGAATGTAGAGAGAATTACTGTAGAGACTCGATACGTGCAATACAGTATAATTTCAAGATAAAAACCCTTAGTATACTATATATACAAATTTTTAATGAAATAATTTCAAAATAAATAATAAATATTAGTATGATTTTATAGTGCGCCAGTTAAAATTTCAAAGTCAGCAAATATTTTTCAAAAAACTAAGAACGGTTGTGAAATAATATAATATTATTAAAATTAATTTATATTAAGATTTTCTAAAACTTACCACCATTCCTATATAATACAGTTTTATTTCCATTCAAATGAATTGTATGTTCAATTCTTTCCAAAACAATTCCATGAATTAATTTTAATTTCATCTTTTTGTTTATTATTATTTATTATTTTTTAAATAAAAATTATTATTATTATAATTTTTTTTTTTTTTTAATTTCCTATCAATTAAAAAATTTTGAAATTATAATCGTATTTTCTTTTTTATCGTTTACGATATTGTAATAAATCAATTAAAAAAAAAATAATATTTTCAATCAGATATATTTTATAACAAAATAACTGTAAAAATATACAGGTGTAATTAAATTATGACGTATTTTGTTTCGAGATATTAAACATACACAAACAAACAAAAAATAACGGAATATAAATATCTACCTTTTATCAAAAAAATTGTAATAAAATTAATTCATTTGTTATTTTATTAATTATTAGGCATTATCACGTGCTGACACTTTATCAATATCGTAAAATTATCTTTATTATAAAAGTTCAAAACAGTTTCGTATTTTGTAAAATTGTTTGTTATTTATGATTTTTGTTTATAAACATATGATGTTTATATGTGTATGTGTAGTTTGTATATGCATATGTTAAGCTCACTTCAAAGTGTTCCGAAAGATTTTTTAAATGTCAAACACAAAAACTATGTAATCAAAAAACCTGTCCAATAAATTAATAAAGCACAACAACAAATTATGACTAATATAAATTTATTCTAGTGACGCATAGATGTCTCTATATACTCGTAAAACCTATGTGATGTTTAATACACTTAAATAATTCAAATTAATTCACTTAAAATATTTATTTTAAAATTGTTTGTGTTATTATGACGTTTTTTGGACTTTTTTTGGACGTGTTTGGAAGTTTTTGTTTTTCTGGATTATCACTGTATAATCTGTCAGGATTCTTCAAATACCATTAAAAGTTTTAACCAAATACTTGTTGTTATTTGTAAATGTAATGATTTCATTCTCGAAAAATTATTTGAATGGAAAATTTTTTTTAAACTTTTTTTTTTTTTTTTGATTTGTTTATTAAATTTTTTTTTTTTTTTTTTTATTTGTCACACATTCAGTTTAAATTTATCACTATATGTAGCTCATAAATAAGATTTATGAAGCATTTAAATTATAAAAAAAAAAAAAACATAAACTGTAAGATAATAAAAAATATTAAATTGAATTAAATTTAAATTGATTTAATATATTCAATTAAACAAATTGATCATATTAATTTAATTTTGTTTTTTTTTGTAAAATTTTGATTTAAAATTCGACCAAAGAGCATCCAAGTGTTTATTAATTTTTTATTCATTTCCGGTATTATGTTGATTTTAGAATTTAACATTAGTTTTGTTCTATTCTGTTGATAATATTTATGTAAGATATGAGTCATACAATGGATTAAGGTACATATAGTACTCAGTTTAAAAATAAAATCTTATTGAATAGCTTTTGATTTGGAAAGTAATGTCCATTAAAAGAAGTTTTCTCAAGTTGGCAAATATAAATACAATTTTTTACAATTTATTTATACCTTGCTACCGTTAATACTTACGGATAGTTATTTTTTGAAGTTCATCCATAACTCCTTTAATATTATACTATAAATTTATGAAAAGTTTATTTTTAAGCAAATGAGTTGGGTATAAAATCTTACGTTTCAAAATCTTGCATGTCAAAACCTCGCATTGCAAAATCTTGTGTTTCAAAATCTCGTGTGTTAAAATCTTGCGTTTTAAGCCCTGATTTTGAATACAACTCTAAATTCCCTCTTAATTTAGAATCTCACACATCCACATATATATATATATATATTCTGAAAAAAGCGTATAATTCTGACTATGTCAAACCTAAAATCCCTTCTAGTTAAGAATATCTCATATACATATTTCAATATTAAGACATTAAAAAACATTTTAAAATACTAGGAGATGCCGCTTCTTTCCTCCGAATTACGTCTTTACGTTGTTTTAAAATAGAGACCCCACAAAAACCAATTATTAAAAACCTGTTTTTAAAACCATCTCTAAAATTCTTTATTATTGTATTTTCTTCTGATATATTTCAACTATAAAACTTTTTCAATAGGTCCTCTATAAACAAATTATTAAAACCCTGAAAACAGCTCTAAAATTGCTTCTAATTGTATTTCATACATATATATATAGTATTTCAACTACAAAATTATAAAAGCGTGAGATTTTGCAACACGAGATTTTGACACTCAAGATTATGAAAGGCGAGCATTTAATAAAAGCACAAGATTTTGATACACGAGATTTTGATACGCTCCCAATAATTCCCCTGTATCTCACTCACTACCGCTTAGTCAAGATATTCACTGAATGTTCAGATTTAATATAACAATAACCTAGAAACTAACACAGTCATTTCTCCAAAATCATTTTTAATGAATTTAACAATCCAAGCGATCTAGCAGCTAAAAAACCTGCAACAATGGTTAGATTTAAATAGAACTCAGATTGTCCAATATAAATCTTGTGAAGACGTAAGTGGCAGTAAATTGTATATCTAACGTGCTAGTCACGGTCATGACGGCCGAAATAACTCTTTAAACTAACCTACCAACCAACAGATCCTAAAAGCTACAAATAATAACACGCAGGGAAAAACTAAATACAAAATACGGATCAATATTTAATAAATGTGGGCCAAATACTTGAAATGGTTTAAAGTTAAATAAAAATATGACATACACTCACACATAAAGACATTCATACATGTATGCATAAATACAAATACAAAAATAATGATAATTTAATTTAAAAACTTTTTATGATTTTATTTAATTCGAAATACTTCAGATATATTTTTTGATTGATAATAACCAATTTGATTTTAATTTAAGCTAAATAGTATAATTTAATTTAGTTAAATTGTTTAATTTTAATCTTTGTTTTGTTTGTTTTTTTTTGAAAATGATAATAATTTTAATATAAACTGAATATTGAGCGACTTTTGTACAACATACAAGTAGAGTAAAAATTAAAAAACATTGTAAATGTTGATTTTATTAAATTGTTGCTATACAAATATCTTTCAAATTTATATTAAATAATTAATTAAATATTGAAAACAATGTTATGTTTTTGAAATAATTATTTATATTTTAGTAATTATTTAATTATTTAATTGTTAGTAAATAGAAAGCTGCACGTGTTCATTATATATAAAAATAAAAATTAAATATGAGATAAAGAATTTAATCATAGGTATATGAATGTATGAAAATTAATTTTAAGTAGCTCTTACTAAAAAAAATTTCAAAAAACCCATTAAATTAATTTTAGTTAAAAATTAATTACCTAAAGTTTACGCACTTATAGATAGGCAAAATATATTTAACTGGCTATTTGAAAAAATTATAATTTTTTAAACAATTAAATTGAAATTTTTTGCGAAGTTATTTTTAATTTTTACACTTGAAATAATTTAATTTAGAAAGTATTTGTTATACCAGTATGACTATATAGTCAAAGGGTATAATAAATTTGCCATTACGTTTGTGACGCAGAGAAGGAGGGGGGGTAGATATAGACTCAAGTGTATGGATCGGATCAGAATCGAAAAAAAAACCGATTTAGCTATGTATGTCAGTCCGTCCGTCCGTCCGCACGATAACTCAAAAACTAAAGGAGCTAGGATCTTGAAATTTTCGCAAATTCGTTTTTTTGCAATAGCCGTCATCGCTATTTAAATCCAGCCATTTTGGTCCATGGGTTCGGGTGGCTGCCATACAACTTCTTTTTTTATATGAGTATTTCTCTGTACCTATTACAGCTATGTGTCTAAAATTTTGGCAAAAGTAGTTTAATTTTATGGCCACAGTTTCTGCAAAACTTGATTGGTCTGTTGCAGTGACTTCGAGTAGCTGCCATACAACTCCTTCTTTTATATGAGCATTACTCTATACCTATTAAAGCTGGGTGTCTGAAATTTTGCCAAAAATAGTTTAGTGTAATGGCCAAAGTTACTGCAAAATCTTGGTGGTCTACTACAAAGGGTTCGAGTAGCTGCCATACAACTTCTTATTTTATATGAGCATTACTCTATACCTATTGAAGTTGGTATGTTTGAAATTTTGCCAAAAGTAAATAACCGGATGATATAATGTATATGTTACGGTCATACGGGTATCCCAGAGTTGACACAGTCTACTCTACTACACTCTTCCTCGTTTTTAATTAATTCTAAGAAATTTTTAACCAGTTTTTTAATCAAAATTTATTTATTTTTTATTATGAAATTGATTAAATAATAATTTAATTAACTAGAATTCAAGTCCATTTAAGGTCCTGTTAAAACCCTGACAATTTTCAATCCTGCTTCCAAGCCTTAAGAATTTATTAATTTTTATAATAAATAAATGTTCAAACAATGAGTGCACCTATAAAATCTCGTCCCTCATTAAATTTCAAATTTGTAACCTTTAATAATTTTATAGATTTAGACATGCTATAAAAATTGAGTTTTCAAATAACGGTAAATTTAAATAGCGATATATAAAAATATGTTAGACGGCCGGGTGGCACAGTGGTTAAAATGCCGACTTTTCATACGAGAGGACGAGGTTCGAATACCAGTGTTTGAATACCAGTCAGCTATACTGGCCTACTATAGTTAGAAATACTGGCCTAATTAAAAATTAATAATTCAAGAACAAACACTAAATATAGCCATTAAGATAGAAATATTGGCTTAATTAAGAATTAATAATTGAAGAACAAATACAAAATACCAACAAATAATTTAATTGAATAATATAACTCACAGATATAGATATAGCTTATAATCCAATATAAAATGCTTACAATTATATAACAAATACAATTGTATCTATTGATAATCTAAGACGCTTCTAAATTTTGTAAGATCTAGTACTACCTCATATTTATATTGTATGTGGAATTAGTTAAGATAAATATTCTAGTATAGACAGGCTAGTCTAACAGCTGAATTAGCACATAAAAAAATAGAATATATTTTTGTCTTGATTTATAAACTTTAAAAAATTAACCTTAAATTTAATTTTTTAAGCTGAATCCAGTAAAACTTTAGTACAAACATTTATTTAACTAAGGATATTTTAAATTTTTGGGAAGGTGCAGCAGTTGGTCACATGAGTCTTCATTGAAAAAATTTGTTCCTAAGCCCATAGTATAAGCCATAGTTCCTAAGCCTATAGTATAAAATGAAAACTACAACAGTTTTAACCTATCTTAAATTCTCTTCAAACCCTGTTAAAAAATTTGGAAACCGGTCCGACGGACTTATAATAGAATCAAATTAAAATTAGTATGTTTTCAAAACGTATTCAAAATAATTTCTTTAACTAGTCCTCGAACAAGTACTTAAAACAAATACATAATTATCTATTTTCAAATACTTTTCGAGAATTTAAATTAAGTACATGTTTGTATATTTTCTATGTCTAAGTTACAATATATAACTCTCTTAATCCAAAATAACAGATTTATTAAGTAAAACTTCCTACAGTTTTTTTATTTATTTTTTGTCATATCCGTATTTCTTAAGCCCAAATACTCAAGAAATTTCCTACATATAAAGTTACAAGTTCAACTAACATAATAAACCATAATATCTTCTATCTCATTTTATTTTACACTTTTACATTTTCAAAAAGTTTTTTGTATTTTTAATTTAATATTTATATAGAAAAACAGATTACCTTGACAAAGAAATTAAATGGTGTGGAGGGTGTGCGGGGAAAAAAATCCACATGACATTAACTCCAAAAGACAATTGCCATAACTTTTATCGGAATAATCTTAAAATAATTTTTAAGAAAGCTGTAATCTCTAATCAGAATCACTAAAAATATGTAATCATTAATCAGTATCTAAAATTTAATTTTCGATTACAAATTCAAAATTCTTAAAATAATCAGTCTCCATGGATACTTAATTAGAAAGTACTATATAGTTGGCTTGCATAAATTATTGAATACATAATCTTACAAATAGTTATTCAAGTTAAGTAATTGACTCGTTTTTAAGAACAAAAACGATTACTTTTAAGATCCATACATTAGAATGTAATTATACTATATCATGTAATCGTAATTTTGAAAAGTAGTTGTCACATAAGTTGTGTAAATCCTCTATGGAGTTATTTCCCCAACCCAAAAAAAAACATATGGAATGTAAAATCACATTATTAAAAAGTATTCCATTTAAAAAGAAAATTACTATGATGTAATTTTAATTATTCAATTATTAAATAAAAAAAAAAAAACAAAAATGGAGTGTACAATAAGTAACGTGGTAATAAATTTCAACGTAAAAATATTAAAACTTTCTTTTTATATACAATTAAAATTAAACAGTTAAAAGTAACTTATAAATAATTGTGTAACTATAACTGTTATCATTAATAAATATAAATTTTAAGTGCAAGTAAAAGTAATTGTTAAATGGTAAGTAATGTACAAAGTAGGTAGATGGGTATTAATATCAGTCAGTAGTTTTTGTTTATTTTCATTACAATTTTTTTTTTTTTGTGTAATTGAACAAGTAGGGCATTATAATTGTTTATATTCCAATTTTTATTACTTTTTACCTTCCGTTTTAATTTAAAACCTTTCCAAAAGATATTTTTTTTTTAATTGTACTTGTACTTAATTACTTTGTAAAAGACTTTTCAAAAGACATATAGAAGGTGTCACAATTTAAATCATTGCAGTCATTTTAAATCTTTTTATTAAATTTAATTGGAATTGTGTATAGGGTTTCCTTAAAGGAAATGTGCATTGAATATAATAAATCTAGGTATTATTATTGAAGTATTTATTATCATTTTTGAAAATTTTTCATTAAAATTAATGGAATTATTTATTGTAATGTGTATAGGAAATATTTACATTTAATTTAATTTAATAAATCAGGAAATAATTTAAAATTTATTATTATTGAGATATTAAAATTTAAAGACCTAAATAAAAAGTTGTAAGATGTTTAAAATTCGTATAATGTAATTGTATAATTGTATATATATATATCTTCTTAAAAAGGAAGCTTTAGTAAAAGAATTTTTATTATAATGAATGCTGTAAATTATATTAATAATCTTTTATTCAATAACTTTATCATTTTAGTAATAGTTTTTTTTTAAATATTAACTGTAAATAACTGTTAAATTATTGTGTGTTTTTAATATTAACTGTAACTGCGTGAAATTTTTGGCAGAATTTTTAGCATTTTTGCTGTCAGAATGTTGCCCAATAATCCTGCTAAAAACTTTAAACAATGTATAAAATTCTTTAACTTATTTAGTTTCCTCTTAGTTCTTACACATTTTTGAAGTAATGAAAAGGAACCCTCTAAATAATTATGACATTTCCCATCATGTCAAATAATAATATTAACATTAATCGCGCTTGATATTATAATTTTTAAATTATTTATTATTTTATATAATAAAAATAAAAACAATTAAAATGCAAAACTACATTACATGATTTAATTTTCCGGCCAGGTAGTATAATATTAAATTTTAATATGACCTAGGGACAGAGATTACAACTGGGGGAAATCGTACCATGATTTTAGATTGTCGAAGTAACTAGCCCATGGATAAACGAGTATGATCATTTAGCAGAATTTTTGGCGGGAAACAATCAAAATAACGAATTAAGTAAATCTTTCAGGAACATTTTTCAGTTCTGAATTATTATTCACTTTTAATTATTTCCTTTATTCGACATAATCCCAATTCCCAAATCCTAACCCTAAATTGCTTCTAAATCCCGATCCTAAAAACCAAACAATACACATATGTATTTAAGGTCCATTCTAAATTTAGTTTAAAAGAGAGGGGTGGTTTTAGTTGGTTAAAGTCCAACACTCCCCATAGAATCCCGTACAGTTATTCTGGGTGGCTTTCGATGCATTACATCAACCCACGTAAATATAAAAAAAAAATCACAATGTCTCAAAAAAATTTTGATGTCACTAAGAGTAAAGTACTTTAGTCTTTACCTTATGACAACATCTATATTGTAGTAAATGTTTTGCAGACGGTTCTATTTTTATCTTGTATTTACACTATTATTATGTTACATGACTCATGCAAGACTAAATACAAGACTGTATACCTTATAACAACAACATTATACACGAACTTCGAACATATATCAACATATTGATAAGAAATAAGCATCATAATTAAAAATTTGTTCAAAAAAAATTTAACATATTATCGTAATTAAAATTTTATAAAATCAGACTATATCAAATTAAACAAAAATGTCAGACAGTATTAATTTTTGTTTTTTATTAAAAAAAAAGTAAACAAACCAAAGAAGGGGCCAAAAAAATATCAATAAAGACTTATAAGCTTATCATTACAATTAATAGTAGTTACTCAGAATGGATTCCATTTTAATTCTCTAAAACTTAAGAAATCATGACAGTTACCTAGAAGAGATTTAGTGTTAATCCAATTCAGTGTAAATGATAAATTAAATGATAACATTAAAAGAACATCAACTTAATTGAACAACTAATCTATTATCAGTAAACATCAACATGTAATCTAAATAATTACTTTTTGATTGATTAAATTTTTCTGATTGATAAGAGATTAAACCATTGTATTTGGTTTGAAAATTAAGATAATGTGGAATCCCTTTATTAGATTAAATTTATTGAACTATGATATAATTAAAAATAATTGGAAATCTTCAAATTTAGAAAATATCCTAACGGTTAAATCATGTCTCTCACAATCGAAAGGTCTTGGAAGCTAAATCTCCATCAGATAAGGAAAACTCATGAAAAACACATATATCGTTTTATAAAATAATAATCATTAATTCTTGTGTAAAATACTGATAACTCACAAAATACAACATTATTGTAATCATCTTATATATAATAGTTACAGCCCATTCATCTTACATACAATCGTTACAAGTAATCAACGGTTAAGTGAAAGTACAATTAACAAAAGTAAAGATAATTTAAATGACTTAGTAAAACCTCATTGCCCATGATAGGGGTGTACACTAACAAGTCCTAAGTATTCAATAAACAATAATAACGCACAAAATATAACATTATTGTAATCATCATATATATAATAGTTACAGCATATTTATCTTATATACAATAGTTACAAGTAATCAACGGTTAAGTGAAAGTACAATTAACAAAAGTAAAGGTTATTAAATTCTAAGTCATTAAAAGCTCAATACCCCTGATATCTGTGTACACTAAGAAGTACTAAGTATTAAATAAATAATGCAGTACAGCCAGAAGTAATTATGATAAGATTTAAAATTAAAAGATTACAAATTACTTTAAACATAATTTGTAATAAATTTTTATACCGTAGATAATTATATCGTATTGGTACATTTAAAATACAATAAAAAAAGTGTTAATTTTCCAATTTATAACTGTTATAATTTTTAACGCCACTGTAACAAAATTTTATTATTCAGTTAAAACATTTTCTAGCAAGTACTCGTTCGTAAGTAATTAATGTATAGAATAGAAAATAAGTAATTTAATTTAATTTAAATAAATAAAAGTTTTTAAATAATTTCGAAACTTTTAAGAATCACTTAATACATTTTTTTTTAAACACTTGGATAATCTTTTGTTTGAGCTTTTAAATATTTCAATTTTTTATTTAATTATTAATTATTATCACTATAATTTTTACTTATTTTTATTATTTATATTTTTTTGACTTCTTTTTTTTTTAATTTATTTTTTTAGATAAGATAATTTAAATAATTATAATTTTTAATTATATAAATAATAAATAATCTTCATGTTTTTAACTTATGTAAACAATTTTTGAAATTTGTAAATTCGAATATACAAAAGTCGCTTGCAAATGTGAGTTCGAACATTTGACGCGAATGTAAACGTCAAAAACGTGCGCGAAAGTTCCGCGACATTTAAACAAAATCTGTAGATCTGGTAACTTTATGCAATATTTTGTTTTATTTTTTGTAAATTTTTTATAATTTTCACTAGAAGTATTTGTAAAAAATATAAATATTTCGAATTTTTATCTAAATATTATCTAATATTAATTTAAATTATATTAATATAATAATTTTAATATTTAAATTCGCGAATTTTTCATATGGGATGACAAAACTGAACTAAATCAAGAAAAATACCATGAAAACTTGTAAATAATAATAAAAAAAAAATAAAAAAAAAAAAAAAAATAAATTAGAACAAATAATCTTCTTTGTTGTTGTTGTTTTTCGCACCATGCTATCTTTGAAAGCTTTAAAAAAAAAAAATTCACCCTTAAAATTCTTTATTTAATTTTTAATACATTTCCGTCTCTTTCTAATTTTGATATTTTGTGTATGAAAAAAAAAATGCTTAGAATCTGCGATTTGTTTTTCAAATGTTATTTTGGTTTTTGTTGTTGTTGTTTTGTTTTTTATTGAGCCACTTAAAGATAGAATTTCATTTTTATTTTTTTTTTTTCAATTTATCGGTTGATAAATTTTTAACGCTCTTCATTGTGTTTCGAGTAATCAAACACGTTTTTAACGTTTGAATTTAAATTTTAAAGTGTTGAATTGAATATTGCCTGTCTGTTCAGATTTTTTTTTTTTTTTTAATTAATATCTTATAATATTTAAAAGTTCTTATGTCTAATGAGCTACAGAAACCTATACTAGGTTTTATAATTACAGTTGGTCTAAAATTTTAAGTAGTTGGTTTAAGCGTAAGTTAAAGTATTGTACTAATGCTATCTAATGCATTCTAGATGCTTATATGCATTTAAAAATTTAAGTTAAGCTATTTGATTTTTTCCGCCAGATATGAACTATGTCTTTAGTCCAAAGCGCCGTATACTAATCTGGGAACAAATTAAATTAACTTGGGTGGATTAACGCTTTAAATAAGTGTCCATAGTTTTCTAATGCGTTAGCGCATGCGCTTGTAGTGAATTTTTAACTTTTGACAATATCGTAATATATATCATATTATAAGATTAAAGTTTAAATTTTTAACCTAATTTAATTCATTTTTCCTTAATTTTCAAAAACTTCAGAAATTAAATATATGTTTTAAAGTTTTGGAGCATTAAAGACATTTTATAAACTTAGAAGATATCATGCAGTAGATTATTAGTAAATCACAGGTACATTAAAACATTTGCTTTCTACTTTGGCAATGCAGAAAAACGCATTGGAATTTGCACATCTAGTAAGGGCTTCATTCTTTTTTGGGATGTTAATTCAATTTAAAATTTGAGAATTACTGCAGTTGAACTAAATCTTCTAAATTCATAGTTCATAATTAATTTTGATTACATTGAAGGTTAGTTTACAATTAATTTAACATTTTTCGAATAAGGATTAATTGATTTATTTTTTTGGGAGTTAGTTCACAACACCTTGAATCAGTTCTAAAAATAAGTAGGATTTTTATTTAAATTCTAATGCAACATTTCAAAAAAACAGTTCTAATTAAAACAATTAATAATATAATAAAAATTATTTTAAAATAATATTTAAAAAAAACACTTGTTATAACAAGGACTTAATGCACCATTTATAAAAACTATTTATGGAACTTTGTAAAACATTTTTAAAATTATTAATTAACTATTTACATCTGTTTAATAGTAGTGTATTTCAAACAAAGAAGTTAATTAAATATCATTTGTGCATAAAAAAATAGGTGTAAATTTATTCTAAAATTAAATATATAATATAATAAAAATAAATATTAAATTATAATAGAAAATATTTTACAAAATATTTTTAGATAAGTTATAGCTTTCTATTCAAATATAGATTTTGAGATCGAGTAAGTCTATAAATAAATACAGTAAATAAAATTTTCCATTAAATATTTGAAATAAAACAATAATTTACAATGCAAATTTTAATATAGAATGTTATAATTAATTCATTGATTACAATTAAGAAAATTTTATTTATAATTTAGAAAAAAAATTCATTTAAAAATAGAATAAAATGTTAAAGTAATTATAAATGATAATTAGATAAATTATTTTATCTTAATTTACTTAAGTTAATTAAATACAATTAAATTAAATTATGGCTATAATATTTAAATTATGATAACATTAAATGGTTTTTATATAATTTTAAAATTTTTGTAATTAAAATTATAATTTTTTATTAATTGTAAAATTTTTAAATATATATAACTTAGAAATATGTTATGTAATTTTGAAATCATTATTACTATTTTTAAAACTAGTTCTTAATATAATTTAATAAATATAATAAAAGACAAACTGCTGCTGCTGCTGACCAGCGTGCCCTATATAATGTTAAGTGTTATTCACATATGTAAAATACTTCTAATTACAAATACTTACATACAAAAGAGAAAGAAAAAGTGAAACTGATAAAATGTAAATTATGAACAGAAAAAAAAAATCAAAACGTATAAGAAATCTGTTAAAAGGTAGATACAGAAAATTTTAATAAAAACGTATAAAGAAATTTTTTTACATTTCAGTATATATACTTTTATTTAAATATGACTTACAGAACTAATAACTAACTACAATTTGTAGTTTTTATTTTTTATAAATATAATAAAAGACGCTGCTACTGTTGCATTATGTTAAGTGTTATTCACACATGTAACATACTTCTAATTACAAATGTTAACAGGTAGAAATGTAAATTATGAACAGAAATCAAAACGTATGAGAAATCTGTTAACAGGCAGATACAGAAAATTTTAATAAAAACGTATAAAGAATTTTTTTACATTTTAGTATGTATACTTCTATTTTATTATCACTTACAAAACTAAAACAAACTATTATAAAGTTAACTTAATGTTCTTTAAGTAACGAATTTCCTTTTATTGATTCAGTAACGCAATAGCAGGAAAAAAGAATATATATAAAAAGAGAAATTAAAATTATACCTGTCGTTCGACCGGCTTTTTTACTAGTATATGAATATATTATCATGTGAAATTTTGTTAAATATTGTTTATCCTTCTGGATGAAATGTCCTCGAGGACTTGACATGAGTAAGGTAAGCTCAAGAAGACCAAATAATTTGTGGTAAATTCTTCATTATGAATTATGATAAATCATAATGATATTGAAGGTTAAGTTTAGTATCAGGGATTACATATAATTTTGATGGGATGGAGTCGGGGCCAAAATCTCGCTTTAGTAAATTTCAGTTTCCGAAAATATCGTTTTTTAAAAATCTCGTTTTTGAAAATCTCTTTTTAGAAAATCGTGTTTTTCAAAATCTAGTTTTAGAAAAACGCGTTTTAGAAAATATCTTTTTTTTTATATTCTGGTAAAGCCTAATAATTTAATAATTATAATTAAGCCTCTTAATTAATTTTGGATCAAACTCTGAAATCCTTTAAAAGTAGATTTTTCAATACAAAACGGTGTTTTATAAAAACAAGATTTTCTAAATGATGTTTTTAAATGTGAGATTTTTTAAAAAACAGTGAGATTTTCTAAAAACGAGATTTAAAAAATGTTAACAGGTATTTAAACGAGATTTAAAAAAAAACGAGATTTTCTAAATGAGATTTTTTAAAAAAACGTCAGATTTTCTAAAAACGAGATTTTAAAAAATGTAATGGCATCATGTAATTAAATAAAACTTATCACAATATAATAATTAGTATAACAATTTTTTAAAGCAATTTTCGAATTTAGTTTTTCGAAATTAAACAGTTAAAGCTAACTTTTAACTAGCTTACTAACCTCAATTATTTTTGTTTGCTACCTGAATTCTACTTAAGCCGAAGTTTTTTAATGATACACATTTGAATTTGGTACTATAGTATTTACCTTCAAATTCCGGTTAACATCAAAATTCTGTCTGATATTATTTAAATGATTCATTTTTTATTTCATATGAAAATTTTAAATTTACTTAAGAGACTGAAAAAATTAATTAAACATATTCGAAAAAAAACTATTATTTAATCAGCTTTTTCGAAATTTTTATTTTTTGATTAGTCTGGGATTCCTAATAATTTTGCAAATTGATTCACCGCTTCTTAAAATGATAATCAAATAGTAAATATAAAAATTAAGTTTAATATTATTAATCAAATTTATAATAATACGAATTGAACTGCTCTGAACTCTTTCGTAAATAGGTAATTCGAAAATTTCGAAAATGATATTTTTGGCAATTCCAATCACAATATTAAATTTGATAATGAATTTTATATTTGATAAAATAAACATGTGTTCTAGTTACTTCAGTTATATTTTACAATAATTATACATATATACAAAGTGATAATTGATAATGATTATAAGTAAATTAATAATACTTATGGAATTTTAAATAATAATATTTTTTAACTGGTATAGGATAATACTATTATTATTAAATACTTTTTACAGGACTAATGGTAGTTTATATTTTTCTATTGAAAATTTTATAGTAAAAAAATTTTAATATTATAATTGTATAATAGTAATTTTTTTAATTTTAAAATGTATTTATTTACAAAATAAGTTATTAATATACTTATAATTTTTATTTTTTATTTATTTTTCATGCAACTTATTGATTTTATAGTCTAATAAATATATTTTTAGTAAAATTTTTATTTATTTTAGTTATTTATTTATTAGTATAATTAAATATTTAAAGAAGTTATTGTAAATTATTTAAATAAATTTTAATACAATGTACCATGAAGTAATTTAAATAAAAAATCAATTATTGAACTAAGAATGTAGTAAAGTGTATTATAGTAAAAACATTAATTTGTTGTATTGATTAAATTATATTCAAAAATATTTTAGAAATATGTTAGTATTGAAGATATTTGCTATACTAAATTTTATAATTGCCAAATTACAATGCTAAGCAATCCTCTTCCCTTTAAATGACTTGGTAGAATATATTAAACCCATTCAGTACTTAAATATAACCTGGCCTGAAAGAAAAATAGAGCATTGACTTTTAAAGAATATCTGGGGTTTTTTGATTTCACTGTGCTTAACTAAAACCGACACGGCAACTCCATTCAGAACGTGAGACTTATACTTATATATACTTTATTGTCACTCATGCAGGGGCAAATAATTTGAAAATCTTTAATGGACAATGTAAAAATAAATATGGCATTGGTCTTTTAAATATCTGATGTTTTTTGATTTCACTGTGCTTATCTCAAACCGACACGGCAACTCCATTCAGACTTTGAGACTTATACTTATATATAAGTACTTCATTGTCACTCAAGTAGGGGCAAATAATTAGGAAATCTTCAATGGGCTATGGAAAGATAAATAGGGCATTGGGTTTTTAAACAAATATCTGGGGTTTTTTGATTTCACTGTGTTTTACTAAAACCGACACGGCAACTCCATTCAGAACTTGAGACTTATACTTATATATATTTTATTATCACTCAAGTAGGGGCAAATAATTAGGAAATCTTTAATTGACAATTGAAAAATATATATGGCATTGGTCTTTTAAATATCTAGGGTTTTAAATTTCACTGTTTTTAACTAAAACCGACACGGCAACTCCATTCAGAACTTGAGACTTATATTTATATCTACTTTATTATTACTCAAGTAGGGGCAAATAATTAAGAAATCTTCAATGGGCAATAGAGAGATAAAAAGGGCATTGGGCTTTTAAAAATTTTAATTTTAAAAAGTGTTTACCTTAACCAAAACGGCAACTCCATTCAGAACTTGAGACTCAATATAATTCAGTATCACTCAAGTAGGGGCAAATAATTAGAAAATCTTCAATTGTTAAAATAATAAATTAATTATTAACAAACTAAATAAATAAATAATTAAAGAATAAATAAACTTTATAACATTTCTTACTTTCTTTTTGAACCCATTCAAATCATAAAAGATTCAAATGAAATTTGTATAAATATTTATATGAATATTTATTTTTACCTTATAAGTATTTAAAAAAAAACCAAATGTGGAAACTACTATTCAATTGAATTTTAAATTAAATATTAAACATACATTTATACAAATTAATAAGAATGTAGATAATTTAATGGAACTAGTCTAATTTAATTAATTATAATACAATTTATCAAAAAAAACTTACAGAATAATAATAATTGTATAAATTAAAAAATGATTACTTTATCTGTCTATTATATTAATTCTTAATAAATTAATTACAATATATTGTTTCAAGTAGTTTTTAATCTAATCAAATATTGTAATCATATTAATTTTATCAATATATTTTAAGTTTAGTTTTTTTAAAATATCTTATCAATATTTTATAATTTTTTCAATTGTGTGTGACATAAAGAAACAAATATTTTGAAAATTTGACGTATTTTAAAAAAAATTAATATCTAATTCTGTTCATAGAACTATACACATACTATAGTCAAAAATTAATCAGTGTAATTTTAAGATTATTGGAAAAAGTGACTTATACTTAAATTTTCTAAACTAAAATAGCTTAAGAGGTAATAAAATTATTTAATATTAATTTCTTTTGAATAGATTAGAAAAAATTTTATTAATTTTTCAAATTGTTAAGAAAAATATTATAAATTAAGTACTTATTATACATTAGAACTAAGTATTACTTAAATATTAGTAATATAAATTAGTACAGTCGTCGGCACCTAAGGTCATTATTGGCTTCTTAGTTATTTGATCTTATCTTATTTATATCATATAATATTACATTACTTATTTTTATAAGCAGTCCCCTTCCACATACAATATGTAATAAGTGACTGATTCAGTCTTTCTGGCAGGGGTTTTATTTTTATATTATGATATAAATTATATATATTTATTTGATATGATCCGACCAGGGTTTGAATCCGAGACCGTTCGATTGAAAGACAGTCCTAACTTGTACCCCACCGATCGAATTTTACACAATATAATACATTATAAATTTTTTTTAAATAAAAAATGCATACCTGTAGGCGGAAATTTAATAGTATCTTCAGTAATATAATCTTTTATTTAATACAGGTAATAATAGTCTTTTGTCTAGGAATTCTGATTTTAAATTTGAATCAAATTATTTTAAAAAATTTAGAGCACTTTTATTAAAAAATTTCATTAGGCTCGATATTTATCAATAAATTGTTAATCCTAATCTTAAAAATATAAGATATTTTAATTAATTCAACAATTAATCTTTTTAAAGTCATTATTTTTTTTTTATATTTTTTAATTGTTGGGGAAAACCTTAATGACTAAATTAAATAGCTGAAGATTAAAATATATATGTATGTATGTTTATATATCTATAAAATTTGAATAATTAATAATAGAAATGGGTCAATAACATAAAATTAAATAATAAATCAGGTTATTATTTATATTAAATCTGGAATATCATATGTTAAGACTGGCAATAAATTATGACAGATAAGATTTATTCATGTCGATATTAGAAATATAAAAAATTATTGAGGTAGTATGTAAAACCAAGACATTAAATGTAGGCACAAGTTTTTAAATATTTTCGAAATTCGATTAAAAAATTCGATATTTACAAAATGGCAGAATTTAAATATTTGCGAAATTCGATTAAGAATATGATCGCTAAATGACCTAACTTTGGAAGTAATATTTATATTACAGTCAAATAAAATATGAATAATAGTTATTTAAGCTTTAATTTCATAATATCTTTTAATATTTTTGAAAATTGATTAAAAAATATTTCGCCTAACTAATCATTATACATTATATCGAATTGAGTTTTATTTAAAAATGCCATCTTAGTCTTACATAATTAGAATATTCTAGATTCGAATTTTTCTATTTAGTACATGAAGTTTACGCTAAGTGTCTTCGATATTAGTTTACCTTATGTAAGCGTGGATTTTATTAATGTGTTGTACTTTATAACTTAAATCTGTTAACCTGTTACTTCCAGGTTTAGAATTGATTTTTCTAGTCATGATAATTTTATTAACTCCAGCAGTTTAGTATATTTGAGGACGCTAATGTGACAGGTAGTTCATTAAATTCGCATGAATATGGTTTGAAATACCCTCTACAAAAGACACCTTTATTTTGTATTTAAATTTAATCTTAGAAATCATATTACATTTTGTAAAATTAAAAAACACTATCAGCTACCAATATATGGTCGATACTATTACATATTAGACAATCAATAATATGATTCATTTTTTTATGTTATATATTTTATATTTAAACTATATTTGGTCACCAAGGGGATTTTGAAAATTTATTTTTCAATAAATTGTTCTCAATCCAATATTTTTGAAATTTATTGTAATCGAACCTGCATTTCCTCATCCAATAATCTAAATACTTGCCAACAACATAACCCAGTCTTTTTTGACTCTCATATGGCTTGAAATATTTTTGATATACTAAATTTTAGTTTAAGAACTTTGCATACTTTAAGGGTCTCTAGTTTTCTAGTTTAGATGATGGAGTTATATAATATGAAAGATGTTCTACTAAGTAAACCAATTTCGATATCGATTAATCGAGTTATTCGATACACAACCGAGGCTTTTTTTAACTCTCATATAGCTTGAAATATTTTTGAAATATTCAATTTTAGTTTAAATATTTTGCATACTTTAAGGCTCTCTAGTTTTCTAGTCTAAATGGTGAAGTTATATAATATGAAAGATGTTTTACTAAGTAAACTATTTTCGCTGTTTATTCGATATCGATTATTCGATTATGTTTATATCATTGCGTTATCGATGTTGTATATAAATTAAAAATTTTATTAAAAGACATTCGAATAGAATTAATAAAACGAATTAGCCTATTTTTTTTTATATTAATGAAAATTTTAATAATTTTAATATTTTACTTAAAATATGAGACGGCGTTTTAACAAAGTAATAAAACTGTTAAACCCAAATAATGAGTCAGTACCTAAATCCGTTAATATTTTTATTAAATTTAATACATATTTTTCAATAAATCAATTTATATTAAATCTGTAATAACTTTTAGTAAATATATTTCTAGAAATCTTATAACTATTATTCTTTATTCTAAAGATTGTTACTTTTATTATATATATATATAGTTATAAACAGAGCAATTTTAATAAAATTTACAATACTATAATAATAAATTTATTTATTTTATAAAAACCTCCATGAAATACTTTGCGTTATACGTTTTTCTCATCTTAATTTGTATAGGTGGTATATACATTATACGTTATACTTATTTACATATTATATATAATTAAATTGACAGATAACATTATTCGCCTTAAAATCTCGTATTATATTGTTAATTGAATATAACGTAATGATAAAAATTAGAATGTGATTCAGATTTAATAATATTTTATATGTCTACAACATGAAATGAGACAGGGTGTGTTGTTTCTATATAATATATTAAATATAAATAATAAACTTGAATTTATAATTTTATTCTTGAAAATACTTAACTATAGAATGTATATAAAATTTCCAATGTAAAGGTGAATGATATATGTTATACTCTATATATACATATATATTTATATACATATATATATATATATATATATATATATATATATAGATTTACTTATCTAATATATGAATAATATTGTCACGAGTATTAAGTATTAATAATACGAAAAATATGATCACGTGAAATTTTTAAAACTTTTATTTTAATTATTTTGTATTAAAAATTAATAAATATTTTTTTTTTGTTTTATGTGTTAATTAAATTTTTTTTACGATATATGAGTATAATTAAAAAATATAGAGGAAATGTTGGTAAATTTCATTATTTGCTAATTAACAAATTTATAATTTTAAAATCAAATATATAACTTTAAGAAAAAATATTGTCTGAGAGAAGTGATTGTAATAAAAATTTTAAATATGGAAGGCTTTTTTTTGCTAGCTATATTATAAAGAAGATATATTTGATACTGTATTATATATTATCTTTTTATATTCGCACTATTTACATAAAGTTTTTTATTGGAATATATATATCAATACTTAAGTTTTAATATGTATTCCACTAAACGGCGGAACGTTTATGCAACGTTTTAAGGAAGGAAAATAATTTTAAGTAAAATATTCCTTAATAAATTGTTTGAAATAGTTAAGAAATATTGACAGCTTCTAAGCTAGATTATTTTTAATTTAAATAGACTTTTATATTTTCTTATTATATAGCTACAGAACTATTGTGTAGATGTTTTGGAGAAATTTTTTTAAAGTTATATAGCAACATTTTCTGAACGCGATCACGTGATGTCTATCAGAATACAAACTTATGACACATTCTGATTAATTTCGATCGTAAAATTAATTGGAATACATATGATAATAATTATTATTATAGAATTTTAGAACTTTAAACGTAAAAGTACCCTGTTCTTATTCTTAGTACTTTTTATTTGTTTTAAATATTAAATAATTTGTATTTGGATTTATAGAATTAGTATAAATAATAATATGCAAATGAAGTATTATTAAGTAATTATCTAGAATTTCCAAAAAAAAAAAATTTTATCAAGAAATACAAAAAATAAAATTTTTTCAAAACCTTAACAAAGATTTTGTAAATTATATCAGTAACTTGTCTGCGTCTTGTTATTATTGTTTTGACAAATTCTTTTATCGTATAGGCATAATTTTTTTCTTCAAATGTTCAAAATCTTTAGCTTTGGTCATTTCTTTATATCAATCGTAGAAGTCCTTTAAAATATTTCTTGAAATCATCACACTTTAAAATACTCAGCTACAAATTTCTTTTCATTTAGACTTTATTCCATTTGCTAGTTAACCTGCAATAGCTGTTGCTATTATCACATGATTTAAATTTTATTTTAATCCAATATTAATACTATAAATTGTAATTATATCAGTAAGACCCTCGACTACTAAGCCCATTTCAAGCCTAGCATAAGAAATTTTAATTATTTAATATGCAAATGTTAAATTCAAAATTAAAAATTAGAAATAAAAACTACAACCCATAAAACTACACTCCCATCTCAGTTTTTTTTTTCTGTAAAACATTTAGACTCCCAATCACAGACTGATTTCATCAATTTCTATTTAAAATCTATAGTAGTATACTCTATCTCTGTAACTGTTGATCCTACTACAAATAAAATCTTGCAATTTCAAATTTTTATACCCCTAAGTGCAGTTAAAGTTGAAAGCTAGAATTTACTATAATTTGACTTTAAGCGACTTCAGACTTTCTTTACCACAAATTATGTATAAAAAATTAAATTATAAATTTTCAATTAAGCTTTTAATGATGATGCTATAATTCATATATCTTAAGCTATCTTGAAATTATGCTAATTTATTTTTATCTATTATATTAAAATTAATAGTTTAATTTAAAATTTAAAAGTTTTCCTTATTGCAAGTCATTAAATTAATATGCTTTTATCATAATTATTAATTAAATTTCTAAATTTAATACTAATAATACTAATAAAAAATTTAATTCATGCAATTTTAATATTACTATTAAATAATTTTCTTTATTTATTAATAAAGTATAATCAATACGAATCTTATAATAATAATTAATAAAAATATATTAAATGAAACTTAATTCAATCCTTATATACTATCTCTATACTCCTATCTGTACTATAGTTCAGACGTTCATTCATATTTACTTAAATCATTTTTATAAATTTTTATAGCTATACGTCACTTGTACACTTCTATCAAACTTCATTATAATGATTTATATCACTTTGCAATAAGTCTTTTCAAATTTTTTTATTCAATTTTAAAATAACTTATCGTGAAATTAAAATTTTTCTTTAAATTAAAAAAAAAAAACAATTTACTTTTCTTTTCAGAATAATAACAATTAATTTGTTAATTTATTAATTTTTCCTACATATTAAAAACAACAACAAAAACATACAACACAATATAAAAAAAATTAAGTGCAACAAACAATAAATTATTATTTTTATCTCATCATATAAAATTCTCTCATGATACAAAAAATTTTTTTGCTGTTAATTGTACCTCAAATGACAAGTAAATTTATGTTTAAAAGCGTAAATCCTGTTAATACAAAGCTAATTATAAAATAACAGCTCTGTCGAAAATATACAGTTACCTTTTGAAAGGAAATGTCAAATAATTTAAGAATATACCCGATTAAAAAAAAAAACAATTAACTTGTATTGCGAAATACAGTAAAAATTTTTAGAAGATATACTTTGTTTGTCAAGAGTTAATTCTATTAAAATATTAATATATAGATATATTATATATATATATCTGGGAAATCCCAGAAACAATATAGGAACCATTTAAAAATTATACTGCTCAATTAAAGAAAATATTTTAATACATTGCTTGCCATAGCCATTACTTTTGAAAGCCATGGCTTGGTTAATGAATGACAGATTAATTACTAGTAATATAGAATATACAGAATATAGAAAACGCCAAAAAGTATGAAATATTAAAAATATTTATTTTATTTATTTTTTTATTATAATCAAGGATATATTATGAATGAAAAATGAGATACGTAAGGTGTAAAAGTTATTTTTGTTTTAAAATATAAACGTTTATTACAATAGTTAATAAAGTTTACTAATTTTTAACAATATTGGAAAATTTCTTGAAAGAAAATAAATTGATTTTAGATATTATTATGTAAGATAACTAATTTTATAAATATTTATTATTTTAGTAAAATCCCTTAGAGGCTTAAAGCTCATTTAGTGTTTAGTAAAATCCTTTAGAGTATTGTAGCTCATATAAGTTCCAAAGGATATTAAGACTCATAACACTGAGCCATTACTCCCTAGGGGACTTATGACCCGGCGAGTTTTGACTTAGAGTGATGGGTTATAATTCCCTTATACAGTTAGGAATTATAGATGTTATTAGTAATATAAAGAAAAAAAAATATTTTAATTATCTAACATCGATGACGGTTACGAGTATACTGACTCTTTTGAATTATTACATAAAAAATAATTAGCACACATTTTGGAGTTGTATTCGAAGTCAGGGTATTCCAATATTGAGAAAATCAATCATTTTACGTATAAAATACATTTTGGAAGATTAGTTTTCAACTTTTGAATTCATAAATATTCTGGAAAAAGGACCAACTTTGATTTTATAACCAAATAGAATCTCACATAGACAAATAATATATGTACAAATATTAATACATATTGTTTAATATTTTATATTTTTGTATTATCATACTTTAATTATAAAGATCAGAAAAGACTTTTTAGAAATTATTTCAAAATAAATTTCGACTTAAATATATTAATACATATGTATACAGTCAGTCATACAATTTTATTAATATAATATTATTACTCAAAATTTAGTTAAATTTATAACTTACTTAATGGGTCATAATTTATATCCTATTTGTCTAATGAGTCTAAGATTTCTTATGGACTTATTACCATTAAATGAGTCAGAATACGTCTTAATTAATTTTAAATGTTAAATAATATATATGCATATAATAATATATTATTACTTTAACTGGAATTGAAAACAGACAGAGAATTAGGAACTTATTTTAAATACAATTCACATATAATTTAAACATGACCTAATACTAGGCCATATAACATGTAGAAATGTCTTAGATTTTCAATAGATACCATTATTTTGGATTATACTCGTATATTTTGTATAATCCAACATAAAGTATTTCTATATCTGTGAGTTATATTATTCAATTAAATTATTTGTTTTTATTTCATTTGTTAATGTTGTTTAATTAAAATATATAATTATTAAATATTGATTATACCATTAATTTGAATCCAATGGCGAACGGTAGCTGAGACGAGTCGAAAACGAGATACAAATTTTTTCCCTTTCAATGGGACTCGAATACGGGCCTTCGCATTTAAATGCCCTTGGAAACATTTTTAAGTCTACTATGCTTTCAGTTAGTTTTCACTTAAAAATTGATTTGTAAATAATGTCGAATTTTTGAGCATCTTAGACTTACTTTCCTGATATGACAAGTAAATTAATTGGATATTAAAAAAATTTAATATTATTAAAATTCCGAAGAGACTAAAGTACAAACTCAGCTATTAAAATTTTTTAATTGTTTATAATATTTTTTAAAAAGTTATAAAATATATATATATATTTTTCAATTAACTTTAATAGCAGTTAATAATTTGCCAATAGTACTTAATAAATTTTCTTAACAAGTGATTTAAAAAAAAAAAGTTTTGCTCATTAATAAAATATTTTAATATTCTATTTTCTATAAATTATTTTAAAAAGTATTGTTCTTAAATTATTTCCATTAGTTATGAACTATAAAAAATTAATTAAGAATTTTTAAAAGAAAATTAATTTATTTGATGGTTATCTATAAGTCATATAATATCATTTAAAGTTTTTTTATAGTATCTATAATCATCAAAAGCTTCAAGATTCTGTATTTATTTACTTATTAATTATTATATATTCATCCATTATTAGAAACTTCTCCAAAATTGAGGACCTTTTCCACTTGAATCGTGTTAAGTGATAATAATAAATTATATAATGTACCACTTAAAGAAATTGTAATCAATTATCATTACCCCTGAAAGTATGCAATATTTAAATATTTAATATTCTGAAATGCATTATTTTGGATAACGGTTTTGGTGGAATGGCGACTAATTATAAAGCGATTGATTCTGTGGGAATATAGGTTTTTTTAGTAAATCCCCAGTAGGTGACTAAATATATATTTTAATTGTTGGTACATTGGCGTAATATTTAAACACATGGCTTATTAACATATAGAGGGTGTGGGTTAAAAGCCTAAACATATCGCAAGAGGTTTTGTTTAAGACCCCACTTTTCTATCATATATATAGAGTAAAAAAAAAAATAATATTATTTTAAAGTTCAAATTATTTGGTGTGAAATAAATATTACAACTTAAAAATTAAAAAATGGAATTCATTTTATTAATATTAATAAATAATATTTAATTATTTAAATAAATTCAAAAAAAAAAAATTTACAATTATTATCGAAAAAAGTGTTAACAAGATGATTTAAATATCAGTAAAACTAATTAACCCTATATTTATAAAAGTACTAAAATTGATTAATAAATCCCATGAATTAATTAAATAAATTCAAAAAATTAATAATGGATTAATGATATTATAACTTGATTTAATTGACTCCAAACAACTTAAAAGAAAAGTAAATTTAATATTTTTTTTTTTAAATGAATTTACATAAATTTACAATTGAAATTAGTACTTTGATTACAGACTAATTTAATCAACTTTATAACTAATTGAAAAACAATAAAACATTTTTCTTATAAATATAAAATGGCGCTTTAATCAATAAAACACAAAACACTTTCAAATCAAGCTGATCGGTAGAAATTTACTCAAAACAAATAATCAAATCAGAATAAATTTATCAATTAGTTTTCTACAGTATTGCGCTGTACTTCTTACTAAGTATACTAATTAATTATATAAGAGTAAAGTAATGACGCAAAAATAAATTACTAAATAATTACTAGGTATAAAAATAGTAATTAAAAAATAATATTATAGTAGAATATTATAACATAATTAAAAAAAATTATTAATGATAGTGTAAATATATACGATGCTTAAGTTAATTGTTTATTTTACACGCAACAGTGACTCATTTGTTGGATTACAACTTGTTTTAATACTTTGAAGTAGGTATTGAATGCAGATTGAATACAGCTTTAATTTGAACATAGCTAGTATTCAAATATATCTAACCAAAAATTAATGGTAAACATTTGAAAAAATTGGTGCAATGACATCAAACAGTGAACCAAAAGAACGTAAAAGAGGCTTTCAACTTCACTAAATAATTAACAGTTAAAACGAAAATTGAAAATGAAATAATGTCGATGTTTTTAAAGCCTGCGCGCGCACCTTAAATTAATCTAAATTTATTTTCTAATAGAAATGCCAGTTATTTCTTCGAATTTTTTATGTATAAATATTTATCTAAAAATTAAAAAACACATTTTATATTTAATAAAAATATTTTACAGATTTTGATTGAATTCTTTAGTTTTAAATATTTTATCGAACTTTTTAAAAACTATGCGCAACGCGTCTTAAAAATGCGCATGTGTAAAAATTTTCCTACTTTGATTTAATAGTAAATAAAGTCGTTGCAATTTTTACTTCTAAAGACTCTGTTGGTCTTGGAGCAAATTTCTTTTTCTCCAAAGTTTAAAATTTTCAAGTTCATAAGTATTAGATAAGAGTGTTCACAGCACATAGCTTTCATTTAAACCTAAACAAACTTTTGCTTTCTAGCGATGGACGCTACACAAAATTGAAATCGATTAAAAAAATAAAATCGTATACTTGCATATCGTAGTATTTTGCCAAACACTCTGTTTGAAACATTCGAAACCTGATATTTTAATATAAATTTTAAATTCATATTTACTTAGAAACTAACATGCCTAAAATCTTACACCCTGTTGCGCCAACAACTTCTCCCTAATCAAATAATCAAATCATAATTTTTTTGGATAAATTTTTGTTGCACCAAAACTAAATTTTGCACTCAATGAACTTTTAAATCATAAAGCAAGCACACTTATCAAAAAAATTATTATTTGATTAGTGATTAGTTTTAGTGGAAGAGAGGACATTTTAAAATAGTGAAAACTTCAAAATCTCATCTCTGTTGAGAAAAATGTACCTAGAGATTAGATTCTAATGTATATACACATTTACATATTTTTTACCTAGTTTCATATACAGTTTAGTAAATCCAATGTTTACTTAATCATGAGTCAATACTAAGTTCATATTGACTTTATAACATTGATTTTAAAAGTAATAAAATATTATCAATATCACATTTGTCCAAAAGTATCGCAGTCAAATAGCACAACACACTTATTGGAAACTCCTAATAAGTGCATTACCTAAAAACATTCGGATAAAAAGAAATATAAAATTCCAAATAGAAAATAAAATATAGAAAGTTAAAAATAAAGAAAGTGTAATGTGATAATTAAGTTGTTTTAGATGTGAAGACTTTAACCCAAAATTAGGTTTAAGATTATTTGAATCTATATTAAGATTTTAGTTATTTTTATATAATTAACAAAATTTTGTTTTGGTTGTTTATATTGTGACACACTAAAAATAAAAATTTTTATTAATGTGCTCTATATTTTCATTTATTGTATAACATACGCAACATTGTCATCTTTTTTACCAACTCAATTAATAACAAGAAAGAGTGTAGTAGAGTAGACTGTGTCAACTCTGGAATTTGCGTATGACCGTAATATAAACATTATATCATCTGGTTTATTACTTTTTTAAAATTTCAAACATTCAGATTTATTATGTATAAAGTTCATGTAAAATATGAAGTTGTATGGCAACTACCCGAACCCACTGCAGTACCCGAACTAAATTTTGCAGAACTTTGGCCATAGTAATGCTCATATAAAAGAAGAAGTTGTATGGCAACTTTTCAAACCCATTGCACTACCCCAAATAAATTTTGCAGGAACTTTGGCTATAAAACTAAACTATTTTTGGCAAAATTTCAGAGACCCAGCTTTAATAAGCATAGAGTAATGCTCTTATAAAAAAAGAAGTTGTATAGGAGGGACTCGAATCCGTGGACCAAAATTATTTTAAGATTCTGATCCGATCCATATCCTTGAGCCTATATCTACCCCTCTTCCTTCTCTGCGTCATAAACGTAATGGCAAATTTATTATACCCTTTGGACTTACAGTCATAGATATTAATAACCAACTTTTAATAACATATGATTGGTTATAAACATTTATTATTAATTATGTATACAAATTCTTAATTTACCTTAAAAACTACGATATTTAATTGGGTCCTACAAATTTTCA